>SKCR01039925.1:0-60810 GCA_019454045.1 Zanthoxylum bungeanum
TCTTCGTGAATTTGGATGTGGCCGAATTGCGTACATATTAGCTAGGCTTTATATGACGTTCGTGTCTGAACTTAGAGAGTCCCAATATGAAGTGTACTCATTGAACACTTGCGTAGACAATTAATTTTGATAAAAGATAATATTCGATATTATAATTATCAACAAAGATAATCAAGTGTTATTGGATAACATTGATTATTTACTTTGACCTAATTAGATTAATTGGATTAATTCAAAATTACACCAGGGCATAATTTAAATTCATAAATATCTCTACCTTTAAGGATATTTTGGGAATTAAAAATATATATTAATAGGTGTATATGTCTTGATTTAATTGGATTAAATCAAAATGGTAGACATTGAACTAATCCATTAAGTAAATTTTGTCTTGATTTAATTTGATTAGATCAAATGTGCAGACAATGGGATTAGTCACAACTAATTATGAATATTTGGATGAATTTAATTAAGCATACCCAATATTTGATTAGACATTTATTGATTTAAAATTGCTTAAGTTTTTCTATAAATAGCAAGCTTGAGCAAGGGTTTAATCAAGGTTGTGAAAACTATATACAAGTAATTCTTGGAGAAATTAGCCTAAGTTAGCCAAGTGTTTAGAGAAGTTTTGTGAGGTCTCTAAAACATTTCATTTAGGAGAAATCAAGATTGGATCTTGGAGTGAAGCTTGCTATCATTGGAATTAATATTAGATCTTGGAGTCAAGCTTGCAAACTTTTGGAAGTTCTCCAACCATTTCAACAAAGAGAATGAGATTGGATCTTTGCATCATGCTTGCTAGGTAAGTTCGAACTTCTCTTAAGTTATGTTCTTCATTAGTGTTTTGTTTCATTAGTGAAACATATGGTAATGAATTATGTATTGGATGCATTATTGCATAACTTAAAGTTAAAATAAGGCTAATAGATTGTGTTAGGATTCTTTGGAATTATAAACACAATACGCTTGTTAATTCGATAAAAAATATTCATGTTGAACATGGAACAATTAATAAGAGTTTGAACTCTAGATTAAAGCTTAGAGCTATGGTTGCCTTTCGAGAGTCACCTGACCACCTTTGGGTGTACTATAATTATTCATGATACATTTCATAGCGGGATTCTAAATTGATTTGTGTTTTGATTCAAACAAATACATATATGTATTTGCATATATTTTAGTTGTATAATATGTGTTATGTGTGGTTTTGATGTTAAAATTGGTTTTAAGGTGTATTGAAATGATAGGAGAAAATTGGAAGTGTTTAGGATTGATTTGAAGGTTGAAATTGTCCACTGCCTAAGTGAGCGTTGTGACACAGACCTTCCAGCATTACGAAACTTTGCATAAGAGCTAGGAGCGTCTCGACTCCCAAGCCTCGGCGTCACGACTCGGAGAGATGATGAACACTAAAACTTCATTTTCTCTATTTCGGAGTTTCCGGACTCCGATTTGGTCCCCGTTTTTTCCTAAGGACTCGTATCAGAATGTCATTTTCATTAAAATATTTTACAATATTTTAAAATGCACCTATCTCTGATATCATTGGGTTAGACCCACTTTCACTGCATGGGACACGATCCTACTCTAGGGGTTCCACAACTGCCCCAACAGAATGGTATCAGAGTAAGGCTTAACCACACAACACATGTTGCATGTTTGACATGTATTTTAATCTATGCCTCTGTATTTTAATTTAATTATGCATAATTCATATTGGATATGTACTACATGTTTAGTTAAAACTTTGACCTAAGTATGTTAATGGCATGATTTTCATAAATCTCCCATGATTAGGTGATTACATTATTTAAGTAATAGTATTAGTAATGTTGGAGCATTATTATAAGGTCTATCTTATCAATACAGTGATTAATGAGTTCTTACTACTTATATCCAAGATCGTCATTACTGTGAGAGTGTAAGTGCTCGGAACTTAGGCCGATCCGGTAAAATATATAATATAGCGTGATGAGTTAAATCAGACACCCAATATCGTCATTAGTGTGAGGGTGTACATACGAAGGTCATTAGTGCACATTGACAAGTATACACCTAGAACACGTCTCAATCCGAGATCACCATTAGTGTGAGGATAAGTGTAGGCACTGCATTTTTGCATAAGGCCCGATGATGAGCCTCGTATGGAGACACTACCCTTTAAGTTGCAAAGTCGCGGGAAACGGACGTCGGAAGGGAAAATTAAAAAATCAATACCTTGTCAGATTTCATTCGTTTGCTTTGTCTCGGTTCGCTTGATAATCTTTGTTTTAACTGTTATTCTCGGCCCAAAACCCCGCATCCATCCAAAGCCACACGCCCAAGCCCACCAAGAGTCAACTCAAATGCCGAAGCCCAAATCCCATCCAAAAAAATATCCAACACATTAAACCTCATGTGAAAATCCAAATAAATCACCTTCCTAATCCAAATAAATCACATGCCTAATTTAAATTAAATCAATCCAATCACATGCTTTAAATTAAAGAATCAAATCAAATCTCATAAATCCCTTTCCTAAACTAAAACAAATCACCTTCCTAATTGGATATAATCTTTTCCTTATAACAAATAAATAAAAGATATCCCCTATGATTGCACAATCTTTTTCCCTACTCATACAGGAAAACCCCCAACCCACTCGATAAAAAAGTCACACAAACCAAACCCTTGAACCCGAGAGCTCATTCACGACAAATCATCAACTAAAACCCTAATAGTATCGCATTTCTACATAGTTTCTCTCATATTCTGAATCCCCTATCTCTTCTTTTTGGCCCTCTCTCTCCCCTTGGCAATAAGAATCCGTCAGCTCTCTGTTGGTTTCTATAATTAGTCCCAAAGAAAGATTAAGCCATAGAAATACAAATATCATACATGCAAAGCTTGAAGCATGGCGGAAATCATACTTACTAAGCTTTGTGACGAAAATGATGAAGAGGATCCTTGAGTCTTCAAGGTGGAAGTTTCGGCCAAGCAAGAAGATGGAGAGAAGCTTCAAGTCTTCAGTGTTCCAAGCTCCAAGGTTGTTTCCCTATCACCTCCTTTTGATCCTTCAATGTGCTAGCAAAAATGGAGAAATGAAAATGATTTTCTGCCTTTGTGAAGCTCACGGCGTGTGAAGAAGAGGAGAGGAGAGTGTGTGACTTTTCAATTTCTTGTTCTCTTTTGTTTCCAAAAACCGTGAGTCAAGAAAAAGAAAAGCAATAATGAGATATAAAATACCAAAATGAATTTTTAATTAAAAAACCCTTCAAAACCGTGAAAGGTTTTCCCTCCAAAAAAAAATAATCATTAAATGGCATCATTATCTCACATTGAGAATAGAGACAATGTATCATCCCATAAAGGTGACTAGATACATCCATCATCTATTCGTGTCAAGTAATGAGATATCGCGATGTGATTTGCGGATCCCACCCGTTTCAAAATACGAATGTGTCCGCAAACACTTTCGGGCTCGATTTCGCTAATTCCGAATTAACGAATTTCCGTCGCGACGAGAATTAAATAATTACGCCTAGCGAAATTACTATTCAGATCGCTAACGAATTAATTCTAAATTAATTCGTTTGCCCGAATTAAAATCCGATTTTAATTCCGCGTCGAAATCTAATTTCGTTTAATATATCGAATATATTATTTTATCGATTAATTCCAAATTAATCGATCTCTCTCTCTCTCCTAATAAGGCATTTTATCCAAGATAAAGTTTCTCGCCATAATCCAAGATTAATAAAGTTCGAATCAAACATCATAGGTGAATCTTCAGGAAGCGACCCAAGAGATCTCCGGATATGTTGGCAGTAAATACGGTCGTTGGATAATCCGAACACGTACGTACCTCGTACTACGTTTTTACCGATTTACAAGACAAGGTTGGCTTCTAGCAAAGCGCCATGCCTACCCAATTCTCCAGAAATATTCTTACTGGAATATTAGATCTTTATCAAGCGTAGTATACCGTAGTATCGCGTACATCGATCCAGTATCGGACGATCACATGTTAGGCCTGGGGCTGGAAATGTGTCTGCCCCGTACGAAACATATATCGGATATCAAACAACTAGTCTCTTTAAATCGGACAATCCTGACCTGGTCATATTGTCCCGACGGTTGCAACCTTTTATAGAGTACTAGTTCTGTATCCTGCGTGATCATCATCTCCATATGTCTGAAGTGATACTTCCATCTTGACATCACATCCAGTACACTACGATTCTCGATAAACCCAGAAGAGGCGTACACAGAACCGGTTAAAGCCCCGAACCACCACAACCAAAGTTTACCGATTGTCGCAAGTACTAGCGATGCAAGTCTCAGGTTAAGACCATATACACCTACCCTGATGCGGCCTCCCATAGACACGCAGACATACTACCAATGGGATTCCGCGGGGTCTGTCCAGAGCGAAGCTGTTTTCCGTACCATCGGTAAAACACAACCTCCTATCGCACTTGCATAAGTATCCAATACTTAAATATATGAGAACTATGCCGTTGTGCCATCACAACTCGCACAAGTGCAATACTAGTCTATTCCGCATTATCGATGTCCGATCTCGATAATACTCCGACTAGGGATATTTAATGATTAAACCTTTTATATTGATACTGTCTCATATCATCTCAATACGGAACTAATCATATGGACTTTTGCCATTAATATATCAAAGTAAATATTTTACAAAACGGCAAAAGGCAATTTCATTATCACATAGTTAATTTTGTACAATAATACAATATCATTTACAAAACAGTGACGCTATGGGTCATAATGTCTAACAATCTCCCACTTGGCCTATAGCCAGTCACTCAAGCATCTAATACCTGAACTATGTATATGTCGTTCAAACACTTGCTGAAGAACAGCCTTCGTCAGCGGATCTGCAATGTTGTCATCTGATGCGACCTTCTCGACCTTTACATCGCCACGATGTATAATCTCCCGAATCAGATGGTAACGCCGAAGAACATGCTTGGATCGTTGATGAGACCTTGGTTCCTTAGCTTGTGCTATAGCCCCGTTATTGTCACAATACAATGGTACGGGCTCAGCTGCTAACGGAACTACTCCTAATCCGATTAGGAATTTTCGGATCCAAACTGCCTCCTTTGCTGCTTCTCGATGCAGCAATATACTCCGCTTCAGTTGTTGAATCGGCAACAGTATCTTGCTTGGAAGATTTCCAGCTCACTGCTCCGTTATTCAAACAAAAAATGTACCCCGATTGCGACTTGAAGTCGTCCTTGTCGGTTTGGAAACTTGCATCGGTGTACCCAGACACCTCAAGTTCTCCACCTCCATAAATTAAGAAAGCATCCTTAGTTCGTCTAAGATACTTAAGGATATTCTTAACTGCCATCCAGTGACCTTCACCTGGATCGGCCTGATAGCGACTGCACATGCTCAAAGCATATGACACATCAGGTCGCGTACATATCATGGCATACATGATCGATCCGACTGCCGAGGCGAACGGTATCCGACTCATGTTATCTCTCTCTTCTTTAGTCTTAGGACACATGTCCTTAGACAGAAGGATACCACGTGACATTGGCATCAATCCCTTCTTGGATTGATCCATGTTGAATCGCTTCAACACTTTGTCAATATATGTACTCTGGGAGAGTCCAACCAGCTTTCTAGATCTATCCCGGTAGATCTTTATTCCCAGAATAAATGCTGCTTCTCCCAGATCTTTCATGGAGAATTTTAATGAAAGCCAAGCTTTCACCGACGTTAGCATGGGAATGTCATTGCCTATAAGCAATACGTCGTCGACATAAAGGACAATAAAAGTCAGTGCTCTCCCACTTATTGTATACACAAGGGTCATCATCGTTTTGTACGAAATCACATTCTTTTATGATCTCATCAAAATGCTGATTCCATGACCGTGATGCTTGCTTCAATCCATAAATGGATCGATTTAACTTACAAACCTTGTTTGCAAGTCTAGGTACGATAAAACCGTCAGGTTGTTGCATATAAACATCCTCCAAAAGGTTTCCGTTAAGGAAAGCGGTTTTAACGTCCATCTGCCATATCTCGTAATCGAAATATGCAGCTATTGCAAGCATTATCCGAATGGATTTAATCATGGCAACGGGTGAGAAAGTTTCGTCATAATCAATACCATATTGTTGACGATACCCCTTTGCTACAAGCCTAGCTTTGTACGTTTGCACGTTGCCATCCATGTCGGTCTTCTTCTTGAAGATCCATCTGCATCCAATAGGCTTTACGCCTTCTGGTGCATCAACCAGTGTCCAAACTTGGTTGGCATACATGGAATCCATCTCGGACTTCATGGCATCTTGCCATAAAGCGGAATCAATATTCTGTATTGCTTCCTCATACGTAGTCGGTTCATTATCCTCAATAAGATTAATATCTACATGAGGCGAGATCAGGAACCCATACCTCTCAGGTACTGTCCTGACTCTCTCCGACCTACGCGGTCCTTGTGTATATGAAGATTGTGGTACAGACTCATCCTGGATGGTCTGTTTATGTTCCGTCGTTGATTCATTGCCAGGAACAGTATCACTACGATTTTCATCGAGCTCCACTTTCCTCCCACTTACCACTGCATCTAGGAATTCCTTCTCAAGGAAAAATGCATGTAGAGCAACAAATACTTTGTTCTCTTGTGGGTGATAGAAGTAATATCCTTTGGTTTCCTTAGGATATCCCACGAAAAGGCATTTATCTGATTTGGGTTCTAGTTTGGTACCTTCCAAACGTTTAACATATGCCCAGCATCCCCAAATCTTCAGGAAAGAGAAACCTGGTTTCCTCCCTGTCCATATCTCATATGGAGTCTGTTCAACAGACTTTGACGGAACCTTATTCAAAATAAGTACTGCACTGTTTAATGCGTATCCCCAGAAGGATATAGGTAGCTCAGTGCGACTCATCATCGACCTTACCATGTCTAACAAGGTACGGTTTCTCCGTTCAGACACACCGTTTAATTGCGGTGTTCCAGGAGGAGTCCACTGTGAAAGAATACCATTTTCTTTCAAGTAATCTTGAAACTCATAACTTAAGTATTCGCCACCACGGTCCGACCGCAATGTCTTAATACTCTTGCCTGTTTGTTTTTCTACTTCGTGTCGAAACTCTTTGAATTTCTCAAAAGTTTCCGACTTGTGTCTCATTAGATACACATAACCATAACGAGATGCATCATCCGTAAAGGTTACGAAGTAATGATATCCACCTCTAGCCTGGCTAGACATGGGCCCACATACGTCGCTATGAACGAGGGCTAACAGTTCTGTGGCACGTTCACCTTTACCACTAAAAGGTGATTTAGGCATTTTGCCTAAAAGACAAGATTCGCAGACATCATATGAATTAAGATCAAATCCGTCCAAGTACCCACTCTTCGAAAGTGTGGATATGCGAGTCTTGTTTATGTGTCCTAGACGACAATGCCACATGTAAGCTTCATCTTTTAGATTACTCCTTTTGAGCCTTTTGTTTGTTATTTTATGTTTAGGAGATTCATTTATATTCAAAATATAAAGGCCATTATTTGCTACAGCAGTGCAAATTTCTGCATCATTTTATATAAATAACACCCAGTGTTTCTAAATACAAAAGTGTACCCATGCTGGGTTAACAAAGATACAGATATGATATTCCTAGTCAAACTAGGTATATAATAACAGTTCAAAAGTTTAAGCATATGCCCCGAGGGCAATTCCAAAACAAAAGTCCCTACAGCCAAAACAGCAACTGGAGTTCCGTTTCCGACTCGTAGATCAATCTCCCCTGAAGCCAGCATCCTGCTATCCTGCAGATCCTGCAAATCAGTACATATATGAGCAGCACAACCAGAATCAAAAATCCAATTTTTAAAACTAGAAGTAGTCATATTTATCTCAATAACAAACATACCAGAGGCTAGTGCCTTGCCTGCCTTGATATCCTCCTTGTGTCCCTTGCCCATTCGGCAGTCACGTTTCCAGTGACCCTTCTTGCCGC
Organism: Zanthoxylum bungeanum; assembly: GCA_019454045.1. Lineage (NCBI taxonomy): Eukaryota > Viridiplantae > Streptophyta > Magnoliopsida > Sapindales > Rutaceae > Zanthoxylum > Zanthoxylum bungeanum. Next base: position 8,002 of record SKCR01039925.1, read on the forward strand.
AGTTGAGGCAGACATCTTGAGATTTGTCCCTTGGCTTCCCAGAAGCTTTTGTCAACTTGCCTTTACCCTTTTTCTTATGTTTCTTCTTCCTCACCCCTCCAGTAGCTTTGGGCCCAGCCTTTGGCCTCTGAGAGGTCGATGAAAGTGCGCCTCGCGCTTGCCCCCTTTTTGGAGTTCTTTTTCAGACTCCTTCAAGATGGATAACAGCTCTCCAAGAGTGTCATCCGTATCCATCAACTTATAGTTGATTATGATTTGTCTCCAAGTATCAGGAAGTGACTGTAAGATCAAATCTATGGTCAGCTCAGCCTCCAAGACTATTCCCATATTGGCCAACTCATCAATATCGGCGATCATTTGAGCCCCGTGGGCCTCAACTGATGCGCCTTCAGTCATTCGGGCGCGGAAGAGTTTCTTCACCAACTCGTACCTTTCCATCCGCTTGTTGGAGCGGTGGAGATCTCGCAGTCTAGCCATCATATTATAAGGATCCAAGTCCCTATTCTGGCGACGAAAGTGCTGAGTCATCGAAGCTAACATAATAGCCTGAGCTGTGTCACAATCATTGCTGTGAGTTTTCCATAACTCCAGCTCAAGTGGGTCAGTGGGCTTAGGCGGGAGAGGTGTTTGTATAGTGTACAGCATCCTCTCAGCCCCAAGGACTATCCTCAGGTTCATTTCCCAATCAGCGAAGTTTGTGCCCTTAAAGACATTGTCACCCATGATGATGTCTCGGACATTTACCTTGCTTGCCATCTCAACTACGATAGTCCAACTATCTAGTTAACGATAAAATGGGTACAGTCAAACTGTTACAAAAAAAAATAACAATGAATTAGTCCAACTAATTTTAATTAATTAACGAAATAATTTTGAAAGACGCGTAAGGCTAAGTATCTGAATGAAATTGCAAATTCAATACTAGCCTCCCACTATTTTTATCAAGTCTCTAACCCTCTGTTGAGAACTCGGGAAATCCTATTTCCTAGTGGGCTAGGATCCCGTTAAATAACACACAACTTGACTTTGGCCAACAAATGTATGCTATTTAACTAGGTAGATCTCAAAGATCAATTGGATCCATCCAATTCCTAGATCCGGTTAGGTGGACATCCAAGTCCAAAACATATGTATATTTACTTATGCCAATGTATCTAATACATTTTCCTAACCATATCCTCCGAATCATCTAGGCCTTGGCTTTGGCACAACAAACCTAATGATTCCGGTTAAGCGGGACCCATTGACAAGGAAAGTTTCGTAATCAATGTCGTTGGACAAGAAGTGATCTTGACTTTGGCCAACAAATCACAACTTGGACAAGACACCGATGTGGAACAAAACTCTCATGATTCAAGTACATCCTCAATTGACAAAGGTCTTGACTTTGGCCAACAAACCAATGCCAATTTTGGATCTTGAACAAGAATCATTCAATGGAAGGATAATTGCTTAATATAAATTGAGGGATTTTTGCGTAATTGGCAACCAATTTATTATCTTTGTTAGGTCTCATCATCATACACCCTTAAGCATGCTTCTAAAACATCATAAAGTGCATAAAGTAAATTAATAGTGATATACGGATGGATATATAAAACAACTTGTTCCTAGAACAAATCACTCCCTTTCCTCTCCCCGCTAGCAATATTCTACTTCTACCCAATTACATAATACAATAAGAGAAACCTCATTTACATTGAGGGGAATTAGGTGAGAAGAGAATACAAAGAGATAAAAGAGATAAGGCTGGACACGCAGGTCCAATTTATAAATTCTAAATTTACAATAATTTCTAAAATTACCCTTTCCCTTCTAATATCCATCCGCTATACACTATTCATTCATCACATACAATATATTCATTCAAGACATGCTATACAACCAATCAATCCAATTAATTAGTCTTTGTTTAAGTGATCATCCAATGTTCAAACAACGGTTTGATTTTGCGCGAGTCCAACTCGTTTGAGAATAAGTACATAAGGTACGAATTCACGAATTATATCGAACTACCCGTTAAATCCAATTTAAGTCGTATTCAATACTAATTCAATTTATTTAATTCCAAATTAAATGTTTACACTTTTAATGTGCTTTTAAAGATTAGATTCTAAATCTTATCAATTGGGTCTCCAAGCCCAACTAACATCCAATGTGTGTTTAATTAAAGTCCGATGGGCTTTCAATTGATTTATCAAGGCTTGGGCTTTGGTCAATGTGGGTCAAACCCAATTACCAAGCCCAAATAAGGAATCACCCTTAAGTGCCATAAAATCAATTTCAAGCCCATAAGGCCCAATTAAACATAAAAGCCCATTAATTAAATTTTAATATTCCAAATTTTAAAATTCAATTATTAAAGTGTAATTGCATGATTAATTCATTAAACCAAATATTTCAAAAACCACCAATTTAATTTATTAATCATCAATTGTTCAAAACACTTGTCTAACATTTATTTGAACAAAAAATCAAGTCCTTTAACATGTCATGTTGTATTCGGCCAAGAGGGATTTTTGCGGTTCGATTTGTTTTTCAATCCAATTGAATCACTAATCTATTACCGTTTTGTTTTAAGTCATCAAATGAACTTGAAAGCAAAAAATCCAATTAAGTGAAAGGACCTCCATTTTCGGTCAAGCAACAATTTTGGGGAAAAAATCATCCAATGCATTTTTCTCAAAATTGATCATGTATTACATCAAATATCATACATATAATCATGCTTAAGTCATCTAATAAACTTGTGCATGAAAAATCCAAACCAATAAAATGACCTACACATTCGGCCAAAGCATCAATTTTGGGGAAAAATTATCCAATGCATTTTTCTCAAAATTGATCATGTATATATCATATACATACATTCAAGCATACTCAAATCATCTAATGAACTTGTGCATGCAAAAAATTCAACTCAGTGGAAGTACCTCACATTCGGCCAAAGCAACATTTTGGGGAAAAATCATCCAATGCATTTTTCTCAAAATTGATCATGTATTATATCATATATCATACATATAATCATGCTTAAGTCATCAAATAAACTTGTGCATGAAAAATTCCAAACCAATGGAAGCACCTCCACATTCGGCCAAGACAACCACTTTGGGGAAAAATCATCCAATGCATTTTTCTTAAAATTGATCATGTAATATATCATATAACATACATATAAGCATACTTTAGCATCCAATTTCACAAGAACATGCTTCAATCAATTTTCCCCAAATTAACCCTAATGTATTTCATGCTTAAACATGGCTCCATGATACCATTGTTGGTTTCTATAATTAGTCCCAAAGAAAGATTAAGCCATAGAAATACAAATAACATACATGCAAAGCTTGAAACATGGCGGAATCATACTCACTAAGCTTTGTGACGAAAATGATGAAGAGGATCCTTGAGTCTTCAAGGTGGAAGTTTCGGCCAAGAAAGAAGATGAGAGAAGCTTCAAGTCTTCAAGTGTTCCAAGCTCCAAGGTTGTTTCCCTATCCTCCTCTTTTGATCCTTCAATGTGCTAGCAAAAATGGAGAATGAAAAATGATTTTTCTGCCTTTGTGAAGCTCACGGCGTGCGTGAAGAAGAAGGAGAGGAGAGTGTGTGACTTTTCAATTTTCTTGTTCTCTTTTGTTTCCAAAAACCGTGAGTCAAGAAAGAAAAGCAATAATGAGATATAAAATACCAAAATGAATTTTTTAATTAAAAAACCCTTCAAAACCGTGAAAGGTTTTCTCCAAAAAAAAAAATTCATTAATGGCATCATTATCTCACATTGAGAATAGAGACAATGTATCATCCCATAAAGGTGACTAGATACATCCATCATCTATCGTGTCAAGTAATGAGATATCGCGATGTGATTTGCGGATCCCACCCGTTTCAAAATACGAATGTGTCCGCAAACACTTTCGGGCTCGATTTCGCTAATTCCGAATTAACGAATTTTCGTCGCGACGAGAATTAAATAATTACGCCTAGCGAAATTACTATTCAGATCGCTAACGAATTAATTCTAAATTAATTCGTTTGCCCGAATTAAAATCCGATTTTAATTCCGCGTCGAAATCTAATTTCGTTTAATATATCGAATATATTATTTTATCGATTAATTCCAAATTAATCGATCTCTCTCTCTCTCCTAATAAGGCATTTTATCCAAGATAAAGTTTCTCCGTAATTAATCCAAGATTAATAAAGTTCGAATCAAACATCATAGGTGAATCTTCAGGAAGCGACCCAAGAGATCTCCGGATATGTTGGCAGTAAATACGGTCGTTGGATAATCCGAACACACGTACGTACCTCGTACTACGTTTTTACCGATTTACAAGACAAGGTTGGCTTCTAGCAAAGCGCCATGCCTACCCAATTCTCCAGAAATATTCTTACTGGAATATTAGATCTTTATCAAGCGTAGTATACCGTAGTATCGCGTACATCGATCCAGTATCGGACGATCACATTTTAGGCCTGGGGCTGGAAATGTGTCTGCCCCGTACGAAACATATATCGGATATCAAACAACTAGTCTCTTTAAATCGGACAATCCTGACCTGGTCATATTGTCCCGACGGTTGCAACCTTTTATAGAGTACTAGTTCTGTATCATGCGTGATCATCATCTCCATATGTCTGAAGTGATACTTCCATCTTGACATCACATCCAGTACACTACGATTCTCGATAAACCCAGAAGAGGCGTACACAGAACCGGTTAAAGCCCCGAACCACCAACAACCAAAGTTTACCGATTGTCGCAAGTACTAGCGATGCAAGTCTCAGGTTAAGACCATATACACCTACCCTGATGCGGCCTCCCATAGACACGCAGACATACTACCAATGGGATTCCGCGGGGTCTGTCCAGAGCGAAGCTGTTTTCCGTACCATCGGTAAAACAAAACCCCCTATCGCACTTGCATAAGTATCCAATACTTAAATATATGAGAACTATGCCGTTGTGCCATCACAACTCGCACAAGTGCAATACTAGTCTATTCCGCATTATCGATGTCCGATCTCGATAATACTCCGACTAGGATATTTAATGATTAAACCTTTTATATTGATACTGTCTCATATCATCTCAATACGGAACTAATCATATGGACTTTTGCCATTAATATATCAAAGTAAATAATTTACAAAACGGCAAAAGGCAATTTCATTATCACATAGTTGATTTTGTACAATAATACAATATCATTTACAAAACAGTGACGCTATGGGTCATAATGTCTAACACTCTCACTCGTGGCAATATACAAAAAACCTTTGTTGGAGATTCTAAGCATCCCAAGATCAATAATAAAGCATGAACATGTGTGAATACATTCGAGAAAGTCGTATAATACTTACATCGATCGGTTGAGCGACGCTTTTGAATGACAAACTCGTTTCTGCTCCATGGACTGCTCGGTAGTGGGCAGTAGCAAGCTCACTGGTTTCGGTCTTCCTCTTCAAGAATTCAAGCTCCAAGCTTCGTCGAACGATTCCCGGCTCATGGTGGACTTCCCTATCACCTTCGCAGTCTCGTAGTGTGCTAGCACTCAAGAAATTTGCCATAATTTCTCACTTTTGGCTTCCCTATCTCACAGTTTTGCTGGGCAAAAAACCAGTGAAGAATTCCCACCATGGGCGTGTAGATGAGAGAAAATGGAGAGAGAAGAGAGATAAAAATGTTGTGTGTGAATTTTGGTATTTAATTTCTAAAACATATACCAAACTTTTGGCTATTAAAAAGTCAAACTCTTAAAGCTTTAAATGCCAACCACACACATCACTCAATCAATCAAGTTGTCAAGTCACATCACTCAAAGTGACAAGTGATTTGACGCTTGATGCGACTAGCGATTTGACGCTTGATTTGACTTGCGTGCCGCACTCGAATTCGAAATGCGAATGCGCTCGCAAATAATCCTGGGCTCGGGTTCGCTAATTCCAAATTAACGAATTTTTTGTTGCGTCGTAATTAAATGATTACGCCTAGCGAAATCACTATTCACGTCGCTAACGAATTAATTCTAAATTAATTCTTTCACCCGAATTAAAATCTAATTTTAATTTCGCGTCGAAATCCAATTTCGTTTAATATATCAAATATATTAATTTATCAGATTAATTCTAAATTAATCGTTTTCTCTCTTTAATTGATATTTTATCCCAGATAAAATATCTCCGTAATTAATCCCAGATTAATTTTTCTCTCATCTTATTAATCCCAGATTAATTAAAAGTGCGAGTCATACGTCATCGGTGAATCTTTGGGAAGCAACCCATGAGATCCCTGGATATGTTGGCAGTAAATTCGGTCGTCGGACTATCCGAACACGTAAGTACCTCGTACTACGTTTATACCGATTTACAAGACAAGGTTGGCTTCTAGCAAAGCACCATGCCTACCCAATTCTCCAGAAATATCCTTACAGGAATAAAGGATCTATATCAGGCGTAATATACGCAGTATTGCGTATTTCTGTCCAGTATCGGATGATCACATGCAAGGCCTGGGGCTGGTACAGTGTCTGCCCCGTACGAAGCATATATCGGATAACGAGCAACTAGTCCCTTATAATCGGATAATCATGACCAAGTCATATTATCCCGACTGTTGCAACCTTTTTAGAGAACCAGTTCTGTATCCCTGTGCGATCATCAACTCCATATGACTGGAGTGACACTTCCGTCTTGACATCACACCCAACACACTACGATTCTCAATATACCCAGCATTGGCGTACACAGAACCTGTTAAAGCCCTGGACGACCACAACCAAAGTATATTGATTGTCGAAAGTATTAGCGGTGCAAGTCTCAGGTTAAGACCAAATACACCTACCCTGATTTCGACTTCCATAGACACATAGTCATACTACCAATGGAATTCTGAGGGGGTCTTATCCAGAGCGAAGCTGTTTCTCATACCATCAGTAAAACACAACCTCCTATTACACTTGCATGAGTATCCTATACCCAAATATATGAGAACTATGTCGTTGTGCCCTCACAACGCGCACAAGTGTAATACTAGTCTTTTACGTATTTATCGATGTCCATCTCGATAATCTCTGACTAAGGATCTTTAATGATTTATCCTTCGTGGATTGATACTGTCTCATATCATTCTCATTCCAGGAACAAATCACAGGGACCTCCTATCATTTATATATCTAGATGACATAATCACAAATGATAAGAGTGCAATCCCCTTTGTCACATATTTAATTTGTACAACAACACCATGATCTGTACAAATAGTGATGCTATGGGTCATAATTGTCTAACAACCTTAGCCGTCTTCTCTCTTCTCTCATCTCTCTCTCTCTCTCTATCTCTTTCTTTGATCGGCTACACGCACAAATGAGAACCCTAAACATTCTTTCACGGTAACATCCACTCTTGGCATCAACAAACCAGACCAAACCTTCAAAAAAGAAATCCTAAATCAGCAGCCACTAACCGATAACTAAAAAAACACAAACAAACCCTAAGAACATAAATACTCATGCAGCCCATCCTTGTTTGACTCACTCACGACCTCTCTTCTTCTCACTCTTCTATCTCTTTCCACTCTTGACACTCACGAAGTGCAAACCACGATCACACATGAGACAGACTCATCTTCCACACTCTCGCCCATCTTCACTCTTCACGCCACCTTCACGCACTACTTACTGAAAAAACCTACATTTGCCCTCTTTCACGTGAAGTAACCCCTGGCAAAGACATCCACTCAGCCACTAACCGACAATCAAATACCCTTCAACGCACTTGGCTTGACACAAGTCACTAACGGCCTCACACAACAAAGATAGCCCGAAGACACACACACTGACCGACACATACAACAAAATTACAAACAGACACATGACCGACAAAGCAAGCACAAACAAACACACACACACACTGACCGAGACTAAGCCACTAAACAAATCAACAAAAAAAACAAGAGATAAGAGCCCTTCATGAAATAGAAGCCAGATCCAAAGAAACACAAAGCAAACAAACCCTAAACACATGCTCTCAATCCACTAGACAAACAAACATGCCCTCTAAACCGTAAACAATAGTGAACCAACCTGCCCATCACCGAGACCAACACAACTACATAAACAGTCCGAAAATCAACCAACAAAACAAGACAAAAACACCTCAAATCATTCCCTAAAACAGTCCAGAAAATAGTCCAAACTAGTCCCAAAACAGTCCAAAAATCATCCCAGCCAATGAACTAGAAAAATAGAGAAAAACAGCGAAGAAAACAGAGGAAACAGTGAGTGGAAACAGCGGACAAGCAGACCAGAAAAATAGCAGAGCGTTAACCCTTCCGGTGACGTCCCAACGCACTCCCGAGAAGCGACTTAAAAGGTAAGACCTGAGGGCACCCTTTGTTATATTTTATTTTGTGGTTCTGGACACGACATGCTTGGTTGGACGTGAACTACGTCCAACCGGGTATCCAAAGTCCTATATTAAAAATGGCCGAGTTCTTTGGCCACATATTTATTGTTCCGCATTTATTTTGCATTATTCGTCTTTTATTATTTCCATTTTATTTACGTTTATCATTGTTTTATTGTTCCGTATTTTTGTTTTATGTTATTTATCTTCCTTGTTATTTCACATATTTTTCTCTTCGGTTATTTATGGTTATATGCATTATCATTGGGTTCAAGATTACGTTCTGTTAATGCTTGAGTGTTGCATCTCGTGTTCTATCAGATGGAAACCCAGACGTAAAATCTATAGCCGAATCCGAATGGACGGTAGTATGGTCTGTACTTGGGATACAACTCCACGTACCGCTTGAGGAAACGTTCACGCATATGTTCATGGGATTGTGTGTTCGCTTTTATTTTATTTACTTATGTGTATGCAAACTTAGATATAGGTTCAAACATAGATATAGGTTGTATGCAAACTTAGATATGGGTTATTCTTGCATGTGTATGTTGCGTAGACTTGGTTATATTATTGCGTGAATCCATTCATTACAAGTGGCATAAGTAAGGGACCATTCCGAACCCAACGGTTTGAGGTCTTCCCTTGTGAGGGGTGAGTGCGGCCTTAAATCATTTCCCAGTTCACACTGGGTGGCGACTCCATTATTCTCTAGTTTAGTCCCCCGCGGGCTACTCTGTACTCCCTACCGGGCCGAGAGCCTGGAACGGTGTCGCTGATTTCTGTGTCCTACAGTCTAGCGACTCCACTGGGGATAGAGAATCGGCCCCGAAATAATGTCTTGTAATGTTTGTGATTTTTGCTTTAGTTAATCGTGTCTACAAGTGGGTTAGGACCAAAGGGTTTAACCAAAGGCATTATTAGAGCTAGGTAATGGTTTGGTGTCTTCCTTCATTCACTACATTTCTATAGCTGAAAGGAAAAGCTGTGAAGGCACCTAGATAATTATTTACTCGAAGCTTACCGTGATGGACTAATTTGGAGGACCTATTAATTATTCATGTCACCAAGACGATAAGAGCCTAAGAGGCAAGGGTATTTAAGAGAGTTCGCTCCACCCTCCCTTTGGGGAATCCTCAATAAGAAATCCATTTGACAGTCATTCATGTATCATCACTCGTTGGCACGTACCTTAGGGTATAAAAAAGGTGTGCTCACTTGGTCGCTCGAACCCTTGAGTAAGGAGACCTAGTTATTGGCAATCCTTCGCGAGCGGGAGCCTTTGTCTATACCCCTATAAACCCGCATTGTGAACAATAGTTGTATGACTTATAGAAGCCACCCTTTTACGCTTGTGTTTGGGACCATTATCATTTGGATTCATTTGGACTTTTTGTCATGAGGTGTGAACTTCTTGGGCCATTTAAACTGGGACGAGTTTGTATCTTATGACGATTGGGCCAAAAGCTTCTAAAATGCCGATGGGCCACTTTGTGTTTGGGCCCCTTATCATTTGAAGTTGTTTAGCCACGTTATCTCAAAAGTGTAAACCTGTTGGGCCTTTTTCAACTGGGATAAGTTTGCAGCTCGCAATAGTATGATTGAATGCTTTAAAATGATAATGGGCCAACTTGTATGAAAACCTCGATGGGCTTAGAAAATCCAAACATGATCCAAGTATGCCAGAAGCATGAGTCCAATATCCGCACTGGTTTTCATCTAGAAAGGATACGCCTTGTTATGACATATTTGTATACTTTTTGGATGCTTCCAAGTTTATCCCCATGACCACGGTCGCCGAAAGCCCAATTCGTCGTTTATAGACAATGGCATAGGCTTAGTCCATGTTGTAAATGAGCGATCTTTGTCTTTTACCGATGGAAAGGGACAAAAGCAGCCAAGGTTCACCCCGTAGCATAGGAGAGAACGATTTTGTGTACCCCATATTGGTACATAAAATAAACCATATCTAGGACATAAATGGACTTACCACGAGTGTGAGAGATATAAGGTTGGAAGGATATATGTTGTTTTGATAAACACGTGCATCTTATGCATACAGACATCATGTTAACCCTTTGTCTTAAAAGCCATCATAGATATCCGATGGGTTAGGGGTAAAAGAAGACTTGTCTAGAAGAGTTTAGCCAACATGGATATCGGGGAAAGGGAACCGAGGGACATAAAACTTTACAGCAAGGATAGAAAGACCATTGTGAAAAAAAAAAGAAAAAAAAAAGAAAAAATGTTTGATTTGAGTCCTTAATAGTTTGGCATATGTCCGATGATGAAATGGTTTGCTTTAGGGTGAAATCTTAGAAACAATAAACTCTTGATGTGTTTTTATCTAATACTTTGAGTAATTGATCTATGTTAGACTCGTAAGAACTTCACTATAGGTTCTTAGCGGTGAAAACCTGAGTAGTTGGCAAGGGGACTAGTTGAAGAAATTGTAGGCCGGTGAATGACCGTTTGCTTAGATGTCTATCTTGATTTGCTTATGTTGTGATGTGTGGTATGATTTAAAATGAAAAAAAAAAGTCTCTAAAGAAAGAATTGAACCACCTATAACCGATAAGCGTGAAGCTACCCATGGGCGAGTGTTAGGACCACCATGAGGAGAAATGCTACCTTAAAGGGTAGGTGTGTTGAAAAAAAAAAGGAAAAGGAAAAAAAGAAAAAGTTCAAAATGAAAAGAAAAAAAGAAGGAGACAAAAGAGAAAGAAAACCATACCACATTGAGCACAGAAAAGCAACTGCAGGCATAATTGAGACATCTAGGTTGGTTTGACCCATCAATCCCAAGTTTTTGACGAAATCATTAAGTTGGCTTACCTGGGGATGAATCTGCAAAAGAACCTTTGCACACACACACTTTGAGTCTGCCTTAGATCATTTATTCAAAGACTTGGATTTGAGTTGCGTTGAATGTTTTGAAGGTTCTCTGATTTCAATACTAGGCATTCTTTTAGGGCAATAATATATGTAACTATTGGGACTATTCCGTAGCATGTGATATAATATAATGATATAGAATGCCATATCATGTGGTCCACATTGACCTAGTGCAAACAGCGAAGAGCAGAAAGCTAAATCAAGACTGTGGGCGACCAGTCTACCACCCCGCGAATAAGGGATATACCGAGAACTTGGGCAATGAGACTAAAGAGAACTGAACAATCACCAGAAGAGAGTCGGCAGAAAGCAGACCCAGGGGGTGACCAGTGACATTTGTAGGCAAATGGCACCGCGGAGCATAAGGAAGGCCTAACCCATCAAAATAGGAAATACATCCATGCATACATGCATACACGTCACATACATGCATTTTTGGTTTTGTTTTTGTTCACAGGTTTTGAAGAAAAGAAAAAAGCAGCAAATACAAGCAGTTTCGGGAATGAATCCCAGGGTCGAGGCCCACATCATCAGTAGCATCGGGAATGAATCCCAGGGTCGAGCCCCACATTATCAGCAGTATCGGGAATGAATCTCAGGGTCGAGGTCCACATTATCAGCAGTATCAGGAATGAATCCCGGGGTCGAGGTCCACTTCATCAGCAGTTTTGGGAATGAATCCCAAGGTCGAGGCCCACTTCATCACCAGTTTCGGGAATGAATCCCAGGGTCGAGGCGCACTTTATTAGAAGTTTCGGGAATGAATCCCAAGGTCGAGGCCCATTTCATTAGCAGTTTTCGGAATGAATCCCAGTGTCAAGGCCCACACTATCAGCAGTTTGGGGAATGGATCCCAGGGTCGAGGCCCGCATTATCAGTAGTCCGGGAATGAATTCCAGGGTCGAGGCCCACACTACCAACAGTTTCGGGAATGAATTCCAGGTTCAAGACCCACACTATCAGTAGTTTGGGGAATGGATCCCAAGGTCGAAGCCCACAGTATCAGCAGTTTTAGGAATGGATCCCAGGGTTGAGGCCCACACTATCAGAAGTTTCGGGAATGAATCACAGGGTCGAGGCCCACGTTATCAGTAGTTTCGGGAATGAATCCCAGGGTCGAGACCCATGTTGTCAGCAGTTTCGGGAATGAATCCCACGGTCGAGGGCCACCTCATCAGCAGTTTCGGGAATAGAGCATGGGTCGAGGCCCACATCATCACACGCCGGGAATGGCACTACGGGAATGGAGCATGGGTCGAGGCCCACATCAGCGATGTCGATAATGGCGCTTCGGGAATGGAGCATGGGTCGAGGCCCATATCATCACATGTCGGGAATGGTACTCTGGGAATGGAGCATGGGTCGAGGCCCACATCAGCGATGCCAGGAATGGCTCTCTGGGAATGGAGCATGGGTCGAGGCCCATATCATCACATGTTAGGAATGACACTCCGGGAATGGAGCATGGGTCGAGGCCCACATCAGCGATGATGGGAATGTCACTCCGGGAATGGAGTATGGGTCGAGGCCCATATCATCACATGCCGGGAATGACGCTCCAGGAATGGAGCATGGGTCGAGGCCCACAACCGCGACGCCTCAGGAATGAGGTTTAGCTTGCCGGGAATGGCACTTCGGGAATGGAGCAAGGTTCGGAAGGGGACCAGCGATGCCTTGGGAATGAGGTTTAGCATCCCAGGAATGGCGCTCTGGGAATGGAGCAATGTTCGGAAGGGGACCATAACTTATCAGCACAGTTCAGGAATAAAACCCAAGGAACAAAGCCCATATTCGGTGGTTCGGGAACAAAGCCTAGAGGTCGAAGCACCTCACCACCATATCCGCTCAGTTCGGTAGTGATTCCTAGAGATCGCAGCATCTTGCAGGGATGAACCTTGGGGTCGAATCACCTCACCATTATGTCAGTTTAGTTCGGTAGTGATTCTTGGAGATCGCAGCATCTTGCAGGGATGAACCTTGGGGTCGAAGCACCTCACCACCTTATATCAGCTCAGTTCGGTAGTGATTCCTAGAGATCACAGCATCTTGCAAGGATGAACCTCAGGGGTCGTAGCACCTCACCACCAAATCAACTCAGTTCGAAGCAACAGACAAGTTAGGAAGCAGATGGCGAGCCAGGTAAGTAAAAATGCATTGCATAAATTTGATTGGATTGTCACTGTCACACACTACACAAGTCCCATCAAAGTGGGGGCGACTGTAGGCACTGCATTTTTTTCATAAGGCCCGGTGATGAGCCTCGTATGGAGACACTACCCTTTAAGTTGCGAAAGTCGCGGGAAACGGACGTTGGAAGGGAAAATTAAAAAAATCAATACCTTGTCAGATTTGATTCATTTGATTTGCCTCAGGTTCGCTTGATTAATCTCTGTTTTAATTGTTAGTCTTGGCATAAAACCCTGCATCCATCCAAAGCCACATGCCCAAGCCCACCAAAGAGTCAACTCACACGCCGAAGCCCAAATCTCATCCAAAAAATATCCAACACATTAAACACATGTTAAAATCCAAATAAATCACCTTCCTAATCCAAATAAATCACATGCCTAATTTAAATAAATCAAATCAAATCACATGCCTAAATTAAAGAAATCAAATCAAATGCAAAAAATCTATTTCCTAAACTAAAACAAATCACCATCCTAATGAATAAATCTTTTCTTTATAACACAATAAATAAAAGATATCCCCCATGATTGCACAATCTTTTTCCCTACTCATACAAGGAAAACCCCCAACCCACTCTTATAAAAAGACACACAAACCAAACCCTTGAAATCAGAGAGCTCATTCACGACAATCATCAAACTAAAAACCCTAATACTATCGCCTTCTCTACACAGTTCTCTCCTCTTCTGAATCCCCTATCTCTTCCTTGGCCTTCTCTCTCCCTCTTGGCAGTAAGAAATCATGTCAGCTCTTACTAATGGCAATATACTTAAAACCTTAGCCGTCTTCTCTCTTCTCTCCTCCCTCTCTCTCTCCGCGATGGACAAAGGTCTTGACTAATGTATTTATGAATAATGTATATCGGATGGATATTAGAAGGGTGAGGGAAATTTTGGAAATTATTGTAATAAATTTAGAATTTATTAATTTGGACCTGCGTGTCTAGCCTATTACCTCTTTTCTCATTGTATTTCTCTTCTCACCAATTCCCTCGATGTAAATGAGGTTTCTTTAGAAGTATTTTGTAATTGGGTAGAAGTATGAATAGTGCTAACGGGAGAGAGGAAATGGAGAGATTTGTTATAGGAACAAGTTTGTTGTATATCCATCCACATATCATTATTAAATTTTATCGCGCCTTATTATGCTTTTAGAATGGATGCTTAAGGGTGTATGATGAGACCTAATTAAAGATAATAAATTGGTTTCCAAATCGCGACAAAAACCCTCATTTTATATTAAACATTTTCCCTTCCATTGAATGATTCTCTCTCAAGATCCAAGATTGGCATTGGTTTGTTGGCCAAAGTCAAGACCTTTGTGTTGCTTTCTAAAGTAGTCCTAAGATCGTTCAAGCATAAAAAACATTTGAATACATTAAAGAAGTATGACAGAATCATACTTACAATGAACGGTTTATGGATGCATCAAGTTCAAAAATTTTCCTTATTGTCCTTGAAGGTCACGGCCAAGCTCCATTTTTTGTTGAAGAAGATGAACAAGCTCCAAGCTTTGAGAGGATTCCAAGCTCTTGAGATGGTTTCCCTATCACCTTGTATGATTCTTGTGTGTGCTAGCACTCTTGAAGATTTGCAACAAATCTTCTTCTTCCTCTATGCAACTCACGGCAATGAAGAAAAATGGAGAGAGTAATTTTGTTGAGATTAGCGTGAATGGAGAGAGAGCAAAGTGATGTTGTTGACTTGTTAATATTTGATTTCAAAAAATCTAATAATCATTTACCTAATATTTGGTACACGTCAATCAAGCCATCATCAATACAAAGTGTGTAAGGCAAGTCATCATCATTGTCACCAAAACCCATCACTCAAAGTGATAAGTGATGTGACTAGTGATGTGACTTGTGGGCCCCACTTGATTCGAAATCCGAGTGGGCCTGTAAACAATCCCGGGTTCGGGTTCGCTAATTCTGAATTAACGAACTTTTCGTTGTGACGTAATTAAATCAAATTTAATTAAATAATAATGTCAAGTAAATATACTTTTCACGTCGCTAGCGAATTAATTCTAAATTATTTCGTTTACCCTAATTAAAATCTAATTTTAATTCCGCGTCGAAATCTAATTTCGTTTAATATATCGAATATATTACTTTATCGATTAATTCCAAATTAATCGTTCTCTCTATTCAAATAGTATTTTATCCTATATAAAATCTCTCAGTAATTAATCCCAGATTAATTAAGTTCGAATCATACGTCATCGGTGAATCTTCGGGAAGCGACCCAAGAGATCCCTGGATATGTCGGTAGTAAATCCGGTCCTCGGACTATCCGAACACGTACGTACCTTGTACTACGTTTTTACCAATTTACGAGACATGGTTGGCTTCTAGCAAAGCACCGTGCCTACCCAATTCTCCAGAAATATTCTTAATGGAATATATAATCTATATCAGGCGTAGTATACGTAATATTGCGTATTGCGATCCAGTATCGATGGTCAAATGCAAGGCCTGGGGCTAGAATAGTGTCTACCCCGTACGAAGCATATATCGGATTTCAAGCAACTAGTCTCTTTAATCGGATAATCATGACCTTGTCATATTATCCCGATGGTTGCAACCATTTAGAGTACCAATTTTGTATCCCTTCGTGATCATCATCTCCATATGACTGAAGTGATACTTGGACGACCAAAAGAGGCGTACACAGAACCTGTTAATGTCTTGGACGACCAAAACCAAAGCGTATTGATTGTCGCAAGTACTAGCGATGCAAGTCTCAGGTTAAGACCAATACACCTACCCTGATGCAGATTCCCATAGACACATAGTCATACTACCAATGAGATACCGCGGGGTCTATCCAGAGCGAAGCTATTTCCGTACCATCGGTAAACACAACCTCCTATCACACTTGCATAAGTATCCAATACTTAAATATATGAGAACTATGCTGTTACGCTTACATAACACGCACAAGTATGATACTAGTCTATTCCGCATTATCGATGTCCAGTCTCGATAATACTACGATTAGAGATATTTAATGATTAAACCTTTATGGATTGATATTGCCTCATATCTTATAATCTGGAACTAATCATAGGGAATTTTATCATTTATATATTCAAGTAATCAAATTACAAAATGATAAAATACAATTTCATTGCTACATAATTAATTTGTACAAAAACCACAATGTCTTTTACAAATAGTGACGCTATGGGTCATAATTGTCTAACACTTTGTCCATCGCGGATGTTTTTGAATCATGAAGGCTTTGTTCCATATCGTACGCCTTGGGCAAGTTGTGATTTGTTGGCCAAAGTCAAGGTACATTCTTGTTCATCGGCCTCAATTACGAAGCTTTCCCACTGTCAATGGGTCACGCTTAACTGGTTTCATCAAGCTTGTTAAGCCAAAGCCAAGGCTTAGTTGATTCAGAGGAAAAAATGTTAGGGAATATATCAGATATATTGGCATATATTGGATATATGTTTCGGACTTGGATGTCCACCTACTGGATCTAAGAATTGGATGAGATCCAATTGATTTTAGAGATCTACCTAGTTAAGTTTCATACAATTTGTTGGCCAAGGTCAATGTTGTGTGTTATTTAATAGGATCCTAGCCCACTAGGAAACTAGGTTTCCCGAGTACTCCAAAGAGGGTTAGAGTCTCGCCGAAAAATAGTGGGAGACAAGTATTAAATTGGCAATTTCGTTTAGATACTTGCCAATACGTGCTCATTTCATTTTTCGTCACAAAAAATTTATATATATATTAGTTGGACTAATATTCAATTGTTGTTTTAATTAAACAGTTGGACTGTATTCAAACCACTTCATTTATAGTTGATTATATAATTGGATTATAGTAATCAATATATTTGAATTTAACCAATCAAATAGTACTTGATTATATATTTAGACTATAGTAATTATTATATTCGATTGTACCCGAAATCGTTGATTGGATATTTGAACTATTGGAATCAAGATAACTGAAAGATTAGCGTTTAAAACATAATCCTAGGTGAAAATATCTTTAAGCGGCTTCAATTTTCAGATTATGAATAGAACCTAAGGATAGTCCTTGGAACTAAGAAGTTACTCTATTTGATAAAGCAACCTCTCGGGCCTGAACCCGGAGTTGAACAAATAGTGGAGCATGAGCTTTGGAAGACTCATGGTGATGATAAATTTAATGCTCAATCTGTTATGCTTGCCGCAATAACTCCTTAATTACTTCATCGGAACTAAGGATTAGATCATTATAGTATGATATTGAAATTGAAGGATATTTATAGATCTATCCTTAGATCTTAGAAGTACTAATTGCAATACAAAACTCTTGGAGAGTTAATGGCTATGCTCAAGGAGACAGAACCAGAGCTTGCAAAAGGGCAAGAAGAGTAAGGTGCATCTTACTCCTACATCCCAGAAGGTCTAGGCTTGGCCGAAGACTTCTAGGGATGTGAAAAAGGGCAAAGGTAAAATCGTCACAGTCTTCTAGGAAGACAAATGACATATCACAAGATGTCTGCCTAAACTGTGGCAAACGGGGTCACTGGAAGCGTGACTGCCATATGGACAAGGCAGACATGAAGGAAGTGAAGGCGGGGCAAGGCTTCGGCTTCATATATGTTTGTTATAAACATGTCTACAGCATGTTTTAAAATTGGATTTTAGATACTGGATGTGGTACATAAATATATGTACTGATGTGCGGGATCTGCAGATTAGCAGGATACTACTTCAGGTGAGATGGACCTGCGAATCAGAAATGGGACAAGAGTCGCTGTTTTGGCCGTAGGAACCTAAGTTTTAGAACTGCCTTTTGGACCTATACTTAAATTAGGAAACTTTTATAATATATGTAGTTTGACTAGGAATATTATCTCTATATCTAGTTTAACATGTTGCGGGTATACCTTTATATTCTAGAACACTAAGTGTTTCATTTATAAAGATGATATTGAGATAAGCACATTAGATGTGAATAACAGCATTTATATTTAGAATATAAATGAATCTCAAACATATAATATGACAAACATAAGCTCAAACTGAATAAATCTGTTGAGACTTAAAAGTGGCATTATTATCTGTGACACATTAACAAGATTCGCATATCCATACTTTCGAAGAGTGGATACTAGGACGGATTTGATTTTAATTTAAATGATGTCTACGAATCTAGTTTATTAGGCAAAGTGCCTAAAACACCTTTTACTTGGTAAAAGTGTAAATGCCACCGATCTGTTAGCCCTCGTTCATAGTGACGTAAGTAGGCCCATGTCTAGCTAGGCTAGAGGTGGATATGAATACTTCGTAACCTTACGGATATGGCATCGCGTTACAGTTATGTGTATCTTATGAAACACAAGTCAGAAACTTTTAAAGTTTCGACACGAAGTATAAAAACAGACCAGCTAAGTATTAAAACATTACGGTCGGACCGTGGTGGATAATACTTAAACATATAAGTTTCTCGATTACAGAAAGTGTAGGCACTACATTTTTGCATATAAGTCCCGATGATGAGTCTCACATGGAGACACTACTTCTTTAAGTTGTGGAAGTCGCGGGAAACGGACGTCGGAATGGAAGAGTCGGAAATTTACACCTTGTTGGATTTAATTCGTTTGCTTAGCTTCGGGTTTGCTCGTTAAGCCTCTATTTTAAACTTATCCTTAGCCCAAAACCCCCGCATGTCACACACCAAGCCCATACATCACCAAACCACACACCAAGCCCACCAAAACAAACCAAATATACGCCCAAAGCCTTTAACCCCACGCCCACTTCCTTCTAAAAAAACAAAATCACACATTAAACACATGCAAAAATCAAGACAAATCACCTTCCCAAATTAAAGAAATCAAATCAAATCAAATTAAACCATATTCCAAATTAAAAGAGATCAAATCAAATCAAACCAAATCACATCCCTAATTAAATAGATTTTTCCTTATGCACACTAATTAAAATACCCCCCATAATTACACAATATTCTTTCCCTATTCACCTAAGGTAAACCTCAACCATTGCCTATAAAAAGAAGCCTAAACCAAACCTTAGAGGCCCTAGTTGATTCACGCCAAAAGCATAGAAAATTTCCCTGCATTGCCGCACCAAACACAATCAAGAAAACACCCTTCCATTGCCGTTAATCCGTCCTGAAACCCAACCCTAAACAGCCGCACATAGCCTTCATCCACTGCCGCACATAGCCCCCTCATTCACCGTAACACACCCCCTGAAACACAGCCCCTGAAACACATCTCCTGACCACCATAAAACAAGCTCTGAAACATAGCCCCTGACCAAGAAAAACAGCCCCTGAAACACAGTCTTTGAACACCGAAAATAGCCCCTGGCCATAAAAAACAGCCCCTGAAACACAACCTCTGACCACCGAAAATAACCCCTGAAACACGGTCCCTAACCACAAAAAATACCCCCTGAAACAGTCAAGATTTTGCCGCAAAACTGCACCCAGAAACTGCCTTATATTACCGAAGAAACTGCACAGTAAAACCACACAAACCGCAGCCCTGACACACCCACATTACCCTAAAATAGTTAGCCAAAACTGTGACCAGAAACAGCAGCAAAACAGAGTAAAACAGTAGCCCAAACAACGAGGCAACGAAGGAAACAACGAATTAGTAAATCGAAAAAATTGCGGAGAATCAACCCTTCCGACAACCGCGTAGCGCACTTCCAAGAGACGACTTAAGAGGTTAGACTAGAGAGCACCCCTTTTTTATTCTCCTTTATTTTTTATTTATTTTCTTATTTTACTTCGCATGAGTATTGTGGATTGGTGCATGATATGACCTTCGGATGAATGGAATATGTGTTCTCTCTTGCGGTATATCGGATGGAAACCCAGACGTAAATCCGTAGCCGAATCTGAATGGAACGTAGTGCGGTTTGTACTTGGGAAACAACTCCACGTACTACTCGAGAGACAAACATATTTCGTTTCATCCAACCTTGTGTTTGAGCATGATTAGGTTGTTTAATATGTTATTTGTTATGCATGATTAGGTTGTTTAGTATGTTATTTTTTATACATGATTAGTTGATTATTTCCAAGCATGATTTAGTTATTTCTTTCGCATTAGGAACTTGATTATGTCTCTTCTAAGTTTATGTTTAGATTATTATTTATTTACATTGCCATACTTAGCGATTTAATGTATGTATGAGATTGTGTGCTTGCCGTTATTCTGACTTACTTTCGTGCATGTAAACTTAGATATAGGTCTTATGGAAACTTAGATGTAGGTTGTTGTTGTGTATACTCGATTATATTATTACATAAATCCGTTCATTACAATTGGCATAAGTAATGGACCATTCCGAACCCAACGGTTTGAGGTCGTCCCTTACGAGGGGTGAGTGCGGCCTTAAATAATTTTCCCAGTTCACACTGGGTGGCGACTCCATGTTATTTCTCTGATTTAGTTCCCCCGTGGGCTATTCCGTACTCTCGACTAGGCCGCGAGCCTAGAACAGCGTCGTCAAGTTCTATGTCCTACAGTCTGGCGACTCCACTGTGATAGAGAATCGACCCCGAAATAATGCCTTGTAATGTTTACGATTTTTGTTTTAGTTAACCGTGTCTACCATGGGTTAAAGGGGTTTAATCAAAGGCACTATTACAGCTAAGTAATGGTTTGGTGTGTTCATTCATTCACTACCTTTCTATAAGGAAAAGCTGTGAAGGCACCTAGATAATCATTTACTCGAAGCTTACTGTGATGGACTAAATTGGAGGACTTGTTGTTATTCCTGTCACCAAGGCGATAAGAGCCTAAGAGGCTTGGGTATTTAAGAGAGTTCGATCCACCATCCCTCTGGGGAATCTATAATAGGAAATCCATTTGACAGTCAGTCATGCACCATAACTCGTTGGCACGTACCTTAAGGTATAAAAAAGGTGCGCTCACTTGGTCGCTTGAACCCTTGAGTGGGGAGTCCTAGTTGTGGGCAATCCTTCGTCAGTAGGAGCCTTTATCTATCCCTATAAACCCGCATATGAACTGTAGTTGTAGGACCAATAGAAACTATTCCTTTATGCTTGTGTTTAGGACCATCCTCATTTGGATTCAGTTTGACTTTTTGTCATGGGGTATGGGCCTGTTGGGCCATTTAAACTAGGATGAGTCCGTGCTTTATGGCAATTGGGCCAAAAGCTTCTAAAATGCCGATGGGCCACTTTCTATTTAGCACATCGCAATAGTATGATTGAATGCTTTAAAATGATAATGGGCCGACTTATACATTCCATGCATCGCACACATACATGCTAACTTGTAGTTTTAAAAGACATCATAGATACCTATTGGGTTAGGGAAGAGGGCAGACTTGTCAAAAGGCCATCAGCCAATATGAGCGAATCAGAGAACGAGGTATCCCGTATGGATCAGCTGGAGACTAGTCTCACTAAGGTTACCGAGCAGTTGCAAGCTTTGACCGCCGCTATGGCTAATATGGTTGTGCCCCGTGCTGGGGGAGGCTCTGAGAATGTGAAGTGTGAGGACCCTCCGAACAGATTGAGTGATGATACCTCTCTCTTTGATGATGACATGGCTAAGTATGAAGCATGCACCTTTGGACTGATTGCGTTGATAACTTTGAGGGCTAAGAACGTCGAAGTTTACGGAGACTCGATGTTGGTAGTCCGAAAGATGCAAGTAGAATGGGAATTGAAGGAAGAACAGTTGAAACCCTACCTATTTCACCTCAGGAATCTGGCACAGGCCTTCCCCGACTACAAATTCCAACACTTGCCGCGATAAGAGAACCAAATGGCAGACGCGTTGGCTACACTAGCCGCAACTTGGGAAAATCCAGAGAAATTGGTGATGAAACCTCTAGTGTTGACAACGGCAAGCCGACCTGTCTACGAGATAGAAAAGGTCTTAGAATTAGAGATCAATGATGGGAAACCTTTGTACTACGACATTCAGCGATACTTAGAACACGGGGAATTCCCGGAAGTTGCAAGCAGAAAAGACAGGATAGCCATTCAGAAGTTAGATTCTCAGTATGTGAGTTTTAAGGGAGAACTATACAAGAGGCAAGCGAATGGCATTCAGCTGAAGTGTTTAAGAAAAGAAGAGGCTCAGAAGGTAATGGAAGAAGTACATGCCGGAGTATGTGGACCACACATGAATGGGTTGAATTTATCTCGCAAGATAGTGAGACAAGGCTTTCACTGGTCGACCATGGAAGCTGACTACGCGAAGTTAGTAAAGCATTGTCACGATTTCCCAGCACACGGTAACTTGAACCATTTTCCGCACACAGAGTTGCATGGGCTATTGATATGATTGGGGAATTGATATGATTGGAGAAATTCGACCGAACGCATCGAATGGACATCGCTTCATAGTAGTAGTAGACGACTACTTTTCAAAATGGGTGGAAGCCGAGTCATTTCGCAACGTTTACAGCAAAGCAGATGGCAAAGTTCATAGCCCGGAACATCATTTATCAATATGGGATGCCGAATCACGTGGTAACAGACAACGGAGTCCAGTTTCAAGGAGAAACGAAGGCAATGTTACAGAAGTATGGGATAGGGCATCACAAGTCATCAACTTACAGACCGCAAGCAAATGGCACAGTCAAGGCAGCCAATAATACAATAAAGAAGATGTTAGCCAAATGGCGGAGAACAATAAAGATTGGGCCAAGAAGCTGCCGTACACCCTGTGGGGATACAAAACTTCTGTGAGAACAGCAACAGGAGCCACACCTTACTCTCTGGTCTATGGCATAGAAGCAGTACTGCCAGTGGAAGTCGAGATACAGTCCATGCGGGTATTAGCAGAAACAGAGTTACCAGAACAGGAATGGGCCTCACAGAGATTTGAACAGTTAGCACTGCTAACATCACATGCAGTTATACCAAAACAGGTTGGCTCGAGCATTCAATAAGAATGGACATCCTACTAAGATAAGAAAGGGTGATTTGGTACTCAAGTAGTCAAAACCATCAACGACAGACCCGAGAGGAAAGTTTAGACCCAATTGGGAAGGACCCTACATAGTCCAGAAAGTAATGGGAAATGGGGCAGTGAGACTGTCAGATTTGGAAGGAAATGAGTTCACCGAGCCGATTAATATGGACAGATTGAAGTAATATTTTGCCTGAGGAAGAGAAGACCGATCAATCACCAAGGGAATTGGCGGAAGACCTAACCCAACGGAATAGGAAATTCATCCATGCATGTATGCATACACGTAACGTACTTGCATTCTTTTGTGTTCTTTTTGTATTCACAAGTTTCAAAGAAGAAAAGAGAAAGAGGCAAAAACAAGCCAACCGGAAGCAGCAACAACACAGTGTCATCAATTTTAGAAATGAATCACGGGGTTGAGGCCTGTATCAGTATCAGTTTCGGGGATGAGTCCAAGGGTTGAGGCCCGCATCAGTATAGGGGATGAGTCCAAGGGTTGAAGCCCGCAGCAGTATCAGTTTTCGGGAATGAATCCCAGGGGGCGAAGCCCGCAGATTAAAGGAAGAATTTCGTGGAGTGAATGAAAAAAAACAGAGAAGTCCTTGATGGTTAGGCACATGTCCGGTGATGACATTTTTGCTATAGGGAGAAACCTTGGAAATGATAAGTACGAGATGTGCTCTCATCCGGTATTCTGAGTGGTTGATCGCGGCTAGACTCACGAGCACTTGATTACGGGATTTCTGCAGTAGAAGCCTGAGTGGTCGGCGAGATGACTAGTTGAAGAGATGGCAGATCAGTGAATGACCGCTTGCCTAGATGTCCATCCTGGTTTACTTATGCTACGATATATGATATGGTTGGAAACAAAGAAAAAGTCTCAAAAAAGAAAAGGAAAAAATAGACCACCTATAACTGATAAGCGTGAAGTTACCCATGGGCGAGTATTAGGACCACCATGAGGAGAAATGCTACCTTAAAGTGTAGGTGTGTCGGAAAAAAGAGAAAGAAAAGAAAAAAATGAGAAAAAGAAAAAGAAAATTTAAAATGAAAAGAAAAAAAGAAAGAGACAAAAGAAAAAAGATGAAAACCATATCATGTTGAGTATGAGGAAGTAATCACATAGTATGATCAAGACATCTCGGTTGGTTAGACCTACTGATCCAATTCTCCGAGACAAAATCATCGAGTTGGTTTACTTAAGGATTAAGCTGCGAAAGAGCCTTGGCACACACACACTAAGAGTCTAGTTCAGATCATTCATTTAGACAAGCGGATTTGAGTGTATTAAGTACTTTCAATGTTCTCTGGTTTCGACACGAAGCATCCTATGAGGACGAAAATATGTTTAGCTATCGGGATTATCTCGTGAGAAGTAATATTTATGAAAGCAGCAAAAGAACATAAATGTGGATCAAGTTTGGGGGCTACCTGCCCACCCTTTTTCTCATACAGCATGGGTCGAGGCCCACATCAGTATCAGTTTTGGGGATGAGTCCCAGGGTTGAGGCCCACATCAGTATCAGTTTTGGGGATGAGTCCCAGGGTTGAGGCCCAGGGTGGAGGCTCGCATCATCAGTATTAGTTTTGGGGATGAGTCCCAGGGTCGAGGCCCACATCAGTATCAATTTTGGGGTCAAGTCCCAGAGTTGAGGCCCACACATCATCAAAATGCCGGGTATGGCACTCTGGGTATGGAGACACAACCACGACACCTCGGGTGTGAGGTTTAGCATGCCAGGTATGGCACTCCGGGTATGGAGACACAACCGCAACACCTCGAGTATGAGGTTTAGCACGCCGGGTATGGCACTCCGGGAATAGAGACACAACCGCGACACCTCGGGTATGAGGTTTAGCACGCCGGGTATTGCACTCCGGGTATGGAGACACAACCGCGACACCTCGGGTATGG
Source organism: Zanthoxylum bungeanum (assembly GCA_019454045.1). Taxonomy (NCBI): domain Eukaryota; kingdom Viridiplantae; phylum Streptophyta; class Magnoliopsida; order Sapindales; family Rutaceae; genus Zanthoxylum; species Zanthoxylum bungeanum. Next base: position 33,358 of record SKCR01039925.1, read on the forward strand.
GGTTTAGCATGCCGGGTATGGCACTCTGGGTATGGAGACACAACCGCGACCTCGGGTATGGGGTTTAGCATGCCGGAATGGCACTCCGGGTATGGAGACACAACCGCGACACCTCGGGTATAGGGTTTAGCATGCCAGGTATAGCACAACAATATCAACTCATTTCGAAGCAACATGCAAGTCAAGTGGCAGCTGGCGAGCCAGGTAAGTAAAAATGCATTGCATAACTTTGATAGGATTGTCATTGTCACACACTGCACAAGTCCCATCAAAGTGGGGGCGATTGTAGGCACTGCATTTTGAATATAATTCCCGATGATGAGTCTCACTTGGAGACACTACCTCTTTAAGTTGTGGAAGTCGCGGGAAACAGACGTCAAAAGGGAAGAGTCAGAAATTGACACCTTGTTAAATTTAATTCGTTTGCTTACCTTCGGGTTTGCTCGTTAAGCATCTGTTTTAAACTTATCCTTAGCCCAAAACACCCGCAAGTCACACATCAAGCCCATACATCACCAAACCACAGACCAAGCCCACCAAAACAAACCAAATACACGCCCAAAGCCTTTAACCTCATGCCCACCACCTTCCAAAATAACAAAATCACACATTAAACACATGCTAAAATCAAGACAAATCACCTTCCCAAATTAAAGAAATCAAATCAAATCAAATTAAATCATATTCCAAATTAAAATAGATCAAATGAAATCAAACAAAATCACATCCCTAATTAAATAGATTTTTTCTTATAGCACACTAATTAAAATATCCCCCCAGAATTACACAATATTCTTTCCCTATTCAAATAAGGTAAACCCCAACCCTTGCCTATAAAAGGAATCCTAAGCCAAACCTTAGAGGCCCTAGTTGATTCACGCCCAAAGCATAGAAAATTTCCCTGCATTGCCGCACCGAACACAATCAAGAAAACACCCTTCCATTGCCGTTAATCCCTGTCCTGAAACCCAACCCTAAACAACCACACATAGCCTTCATCCACTGCCGCACATAGCCCCATCATTCACCATAAAACACCCTCTGAAACACAGCCCCTGAGCACCAAAAACAGCCCCTGAAACACAGCCCTTGACCACCAAAAACAGCCCATGAAACACAGCCCCTGACCACCAAAAATAGCCCCTGAAACACAGCCCCTAACCACCGAAAATAGCCCCTGAAACACAGTCCCTGACCACCAAAAATAGCCCCTGAAACAGTCAAGATTTTGCCGTAAAACTGTACCCAGAAACAGCCTTATATTACCGAAGAAACTGCCCAATAAAACCGCACAAACCGCAGCCCCGTCAAACCCATATTACCGTAAAACAATAAGCCAAAACCGTGACCAGAATTAGCAGCAAAACAGAGTAAAATAGTATCCCAAACAGCGAGGCAACGAAGGAAAACAACGAATTAGTAAATCGGAAAAGTTACGGAGCATCAACCCTTCCGACAACCGCGTAGCGCACTTCCAAAAGATGACTTAAGAGGTTAGACCTGAAGGCACCCCTTTTTTATTCTCCTTTATTTTTTATGTATTTTCTTATTTTACTTCAAATGAGTATTGTGGATTGGTGCATGATATGACCTTCAGATGAATGGAATATATGTTTTCTCTTGCGGTATATCGGATGGAAACCCAGATGTAAATTCCGTAGACGAATCCGAATGGACGATAGTGCGGTTTCTACTTGAGAAATAACTCCACGTACTACTCGAGAGACACACATATTTCGTTTCATCCAACCTTGTTTTTTAGCATGATTAGGTTGTTTAGTATGTTATTATTTCCAATCATGATTTAGTTATTTCTTTCGCATTAGTAACTTGATTATGTCTCTTCTAATTTTATGTTTAGATTATTATTTATTTACATTGCAATACTTAGCGATATAATGTATGCATGAGATTGTGTGCTTGTCGTTATTCCGACTTACTTTCGTGCATGCAAACTTAGATATAGGTCGTATGCAAACTTAGATGTTGGTTGTTGTTACGTAGACTCGGTTATTTTATTACATAAATCCGTTCATTACAAGTGGCATAAGTAAGGGACCATTCTGAACCCAACGATTTGAGGTCTTCCCTTGCGAGGGGTGAGTGCGGCCTTAAATCATTTTCCTAGTTCACACTGGGTGGTGACTCCATGTTATTTCTCCGGTTTAGTTCCCTCGTGGGCTATTCCGTACTCCCGACTAGGCCGCGAGCCTAGAACAACATCTTCAAGTTCTGTGTCCTACAAAAAGAGTATAGTATTCTTTCACAGTGGACTCTTCCCGGGACACCTCAATTTAACGGTTTGTCCGAACAGAGAAATCGAACTTTGTTGGACATGGTAAGGTTAATGATGAGTCACTCTTAGCTACCAATTTCTTTCTAGGGATACGCATTAAACAGTGCAATACTTATTTTGAATAAAGTTCCATGAAAATCTGTTAGACAGACTTCATATTAGATATGAACAGGAAAGAAACCGGGTTTCTCATTCCTGAAGATTTGGGAATGCTGAGCATATGTTTGGATGGTGCCAAACTAGAACCCAAACCAGATAAGTGCCTATTTGTAATTGGTCATCCTAAGGAAACCAATGTATAGTACTTATACAACTCACAAGAGAACAATTCAATTGTTGCTCTCCATGCGATTTTCCTAAGAGGAATTCATATATGCAGGGTTAAGTGGGAGGAAAGTAAAACTCGATGAAAATCGGAGTAATACTGTTCCTGACATCGACTCCTTTACGGAACATAAATAGTTCATCAGGGATGAAACTGTACCAATAATCTTTGAATACACAAGAACCGCGTAGGTCAGAGAGAGTCAGAAAACAACCTGAGAGGTAGGGGTTTCTGATATCACCTCATGTAGATATCAATCTTATTGAGGAAGACGAACCAGCTGCGTATGAAGAAGTGATACAAGGTATCAACTCCTTTTATGGCAAAGTGCCATGAAGTACGAAATGGATTCCATGTATACCAACTAAGTTTAGACACTGGTTGATATACCAGAAGGCATTGTGCCTATTGGTACTAAATAAGTCTTCAAGGAAGACATACATGGATGGCAACATACAAATGTACATAGCTAGGCTTGTACAGAAAGGGTATAGTCAACGACATAGTGTCGCCTATGACGAAACCTTTTATCTATTGCCATGATTAAATTTATTTGGATAATGCTTGATAATACCGCATATTTCATTTATGAAATATGGCATATGGATATCAAAACCACTTTCCTTAGTGGAAACCTTTTGGCGGATGTTTACAACATCCTGATGGTTTTGTCGTACCGAAACAAGTAAACAAGGTTTGCAAGTTAAATCGATCCATTTATGGATTAAAGCGAGCATTATGTTCTTGGAACCAACGTTTTGATGAGATCATAATGGTATATGATTCATTCAAAATGAATATGATTCTTGTGTATATAAGAAGGTTAGTGGGATCGTACTGACAATAAATGTCCTATAAGTTGATGATGTATTGCTTCTTAGCAATAACATTCCCACAATATAATTCTCCATAGAATACTTGGGAGAAACATGCTTTATTCAAGGAATAAAGATCTAATGGGATAGATCTAGAAAGCTGCTGACAACCCTCTCAGAGCTAGTACATTTTTGAAATATATGTGACCTGCTGTCTCATATGCTTTGAGTATATGTAGACGCTATAAGGCCAATCCAGGTGATGGTCACTGGATTGATGTTAAGAACATCCTTGAGTATTTTAGACGAACTAAGGATGCATTCTTAAAATATGGAGAATGAGAACTTAAGGTGACTAGGTTCACCGTTGCATGTTTCCAAATCGATAAAGACGACTTTAAGTCACAATAAAGGTACATATTTAGTTTGAATCATGGAACATTGAGCTGGAAATCTTCCAAGCAAGATATTGTTGCCGAAAAACAACAAGAGCGGAACATTGCTGCAGCTGAGGCAGCAATAGAAGCATTTTGGATCTATATAATCCTAATTGGATTATGAGTAGTTCTGTTAGCAGCTGAGCTAGGCTACATCATAGGCTAAGGAACCACGGTCTCATCAATGATCCAAGTATGTACTTCGACTAATTCATCTGATTCGTTCTATCATACATCGTGGCGATATGATGATCGAATAAAACGCATCAGATGATAACAGTATAAATCCGCCGACGAAAGCTGTTTCTCAGCAGAAATTTAAGCAACTCGTACATAGTCAGGTGTTAGACACTTGAGTGATTGGCTATAGGCCAAATGGGAGATTGTTGGACAATTATGACTCATAGCATCACTATTTGTATAGAACATGGCATTGTTGAACAAATTAACTATGTGACAAAGGAAATTACTCTTTTATCATTTGTAATTGGATTACCCGGATATATAAATGATAAAAGTCCATATGATTAGTACCAGATTAATAAGATATGGGAAAATATTAATCCATGTAAGGTTTAATCATTAAATATCTATAGTCATAGTATTATCGAGACTGGACATCGATAATGCGGAATAGACTAGTATTGTACTTGTGCGTGTTATGGAAGCGTAACGACATAGTTCTCATATATTTGGGTATTGGATACTCATGCAAATGTAATAGGAGGTTCTGTTTAACGATAGTACAGAAACAGTTTCGCTCTGGATAGACCCCTCAGAATCCCATTGGTAGTATGACTATGTGTCTATGGGAATTCGAATCAGGGTAGGTGTATTTGGTCTTAACCTGAGACTTACGTTGCTAATACTTGCGATAATCAGTGTACTTTGGTTTTGGTCATCCAGGGCTTTAACAGGTTCTTTGTACGCCTCTTCTGGGTATACTGAGAATCGTATTGTATTGGATGTGATGTCAAGATGGAAGTATCACTTCAGTCATATGGAGATGATGATCACACAGGATACATAACTAGTACTATTTAGTACTGCAGACATCGGGATAATATGAATATGTCATGATTATCCGATTATAGAGACTAGTTACCAGAGATCCGATATATGCTTCATACGGGGCCGACAGAATTCCAGCCCAGGCCTAGCATGTGACATTTTGATACTGGATCGTTAAACGCAATACTATGTATACTACGCCTGACAAAGATTACATATTCTTTTAAAGAATATTTCTGAAGAATTGGTATGCACGGTGCTTTTGCTAGAAGCCAACCATGTCTTGTAAATCGGTAAGAACGTGGTACTGGGTACGCACGTATTCGGATAGTCCGATGACCATATTTACTGCCAACATATCTAGGGATCTCTTGGGTCGCTTCCCGAAGATTCAACAATGAGATTTGACTCGAACAAGAATTAATCTAGGATTAATTAAGAGAGAGAAAATTAATATGGGATTAATTACGGTAAGAATTAATCTGAGATTAATTAACAGAGAAAGAATTAATTTGGGATTAATTGCATCGAGAATTTATCTGGGATTAAATTCGTCGAAATGAGAGAATGCGACTAATTTAGAATTAATCGGTAAAATAAATTTAATAGTGAAATTAGATTTTACTATTTAATTTATTTAATTGGGCTAAAATATAATATATTAGATATATTAAATGAAATTAGATTTCATAGCGGAATTAAAGTTAGATTTAATTACGTCGCGATGGAAAGTTCGTTTAAACGTAACCGATCCCGAAGTGTGTTGTCTAATCCCACTTGAATTTTGAATTTAATTGGGTGGGACCCACCACTCACATCACTTGTCTAATGTGATGGTGGTAGTTGGCATAAAGTAAATGGTTTCTTACAAAACCACTTGCCTTTAACCAACATGGTTTTTGAAACCATATATAACACACAGTTGTTTTGGAAACCATAACTATTCATTCTCTCCCTCTTTTTCTCTCCCATTGCCGAACACTCCCCTTCTTGTTCTTAAATTTGTGTTTCAAAAATTCAAGCTTGCTAGCACAATTAGAGTCAAAATAAGGTGATAGGGAAACTCACCCGAGAGTATGAAACTCGATTTCAAGCTCCGAAGCTTCCAACACATCCAACAAAGAAGGAATTTTTGAAATAACCTCAACCAATCAATGTGAGTATTCTGCAACTCTCTTGATAATTCACACACGCATCACTCTTAGACGATCTTAGCATGTGGTAGGAACACTTACAGTAAAGCGGCTGGAGTTCCATCCTATGACAATAAAAATTTACATCAGTGGCCGCGGAAAAACATTATGAAAAGAGTATGGGGCAAAAAGTCCCAATTATAGAGAGGGGATTCGAACTTAATCTGGGGCAATTTCCCTAAATTGACACAATAATTGCCAAAGACATTGGCATAGGCTCTGCAAGCAACCTACCCCCGCATGCATTCCTATGTTAGAGAGTTTTATGCTAATGCTTACGAGCACCTAGCGTATCAGGTGTTGGTTAGAGGCCAGATGGTGGCATTTGATCGATCCAAGATCAATAGGTTCTATAGATTGCTAGCTAAATAGAGGGAGATGAATACACAAAAACTATTGAGCAACTGTTTGTTATTACAAAAAAAAAACAGAGGAGATACGTGAGAGAGAGGGAGAAGAGAGAGAAAGAGAGATATGGCCGGTGCACGACCAGCCAGCCACCTTCGGCGGTGCGCAGCGGCACAGTCGGCATCATCCAGAATAGGCCGGCCACGTGGTGGCCGGCGATTCCCCAATAGGCGGCCGGAACGACGAGAAAATTGAGGAGAAGGGCACGAGCTTGGGTTTCCCGATCCCAGCTTATCGCTTCATTTCACGACCCGAGCCACCAGCCAAATCGAAGCTCTCGGAGAGTACTATAAGATGGGAGTGACAATTTTTCCGATCTGTGCTCGGTTGCACGCAAAATGAGGAGAATAAGCATTGGTGAACATTAACATCGAATGAACAGTAGCTCCGATCAAAATTCTGTCAATTCTAGCGCGTTCGTGAGATCGTTTGGAGTCCATATATGGCCTCGAAATCTTGGTAAGAGCTATCGGTAAAAAGTCGCTAATTTCAAATTTTCCGCTAAATATTCAGATGTTTCCAGTAGATTCATATAGTAACATAATGATATAAATTAAATTGTTTAAGCATAAGTATATTGAATATGTGTATAGGGTAGAATCCGAGAGAAATCAGAGCGAATAAAATCGATCCGATAAGTTAAGCGAATTTCCAGTAAAATCGAGTTTCACACGCATTTGTGCTTTGATGAACGTAATTAAGGATATGACTTAATTATGAAACACTAGTATTTGAGTAAATTTCAGAGAGGTTTGGAGGGTTAGGATCCTTCGTAATATTTTCGGAAAGTTTTCGGAAGATTTGTCGGAAATGCGTAATTTGCATATTTGAGCTATATGATTTACATAGAACATGTATAAAGATGTTATATGCGTATTGAATGTATTATGAAAATAAAATGGAAATCACTGAGAACAAATTTAATTGGGATTTTCCCGGACAATTTGGGAGTTTATGCTATCAGTAAGTTTTCCATGATTAACTACCGTTACAGTCCGTATTTTAGGTTATGGATGGGGAAAGAGAAGGTATAGCATAGACACCAGGTAAGTATCTCACTATGAACTAGACGTAGTAGACAAGGTACGAGGGTTGATTATATGTTTAAATATGTGTATAGATTGAAGACTTACAAAAATAAGTAATAATGGTTATTGAGTTTTAGAAACCATGAAATTAGAGTTTCGAGAGGTAGAGACCGGGAGATTCGTAAAGAGCACGTATAGAAATAGATTGTCTGAAATTATTCATATTGTCGGGTTTCTAGATAGCAAGCTAGTATCAGCCTGAAAAGTTTAGCATAAGTTATCGTTACATTTTCATAGTTAAACATGTCTTCTAGTATGACACGTTTTCAGTACGAGTGTTGTAAGAGTTTTGTAAAGAGTTTTAACTAAGTTTCCAGACCTGAGTTTAGTTTTGGTCAGAGTGTGGAATCAGTGTATGAAATGTGTTTATGTTTAATGACACATGCGAGCATTTTTCATATAGTTGAGTTTGTTGAAATGGGGTACGGGTCCATTTTGTATATATTTTTATTAGTGAGATGTCACCAACTCGAAATTGGGTGTGGTCGACTTTGCTGTTATGTATATGGGTAATGACATTGCATTACATTTCATGACTTACATGATCATATGGTTGTTATGATGATACATATGCATTTTGCATACCAAGAGGGAGACACATTGTTCATTGACAGATACAGACCCAAGACCAGAGAGACGGTGATGCATAACGCCCCTGGATCCTAGTTATATTGAGTGGACCACTTTTCTCAAACTGATTTTATTTAACATTTTGACATCAAACTTACTTTTGAGCATATAGGGCGTTAGCCAGAATTTTACGACTATTGCTTTTCAGATATTGATGATTTAGAAAAGAAATATTTCAAAACATGAGTTTTATGTTTTCGAGGCATGGGGGAAAAACCCACCTCAGTATGTAACTTGATCAGATATGGAATTGACGGACAACACATTTGCACATGTAAAGGAATGAGGGGACGGCGGTACGTAACGCCCCCAGATCCTAGTTCAGGACTAGGGATGACAGATGCCCCTAGATCGTAGTTTCATAACTTGGAGGGTAGCATAGATCCACACCCCCAGTTCTAGTTCAGTGGCTGGGGGACGGCGATACGTAATGCCCCAAGACCACCAGTTTCAGGGACGGTAGTGGCATGCTTTGGGGGACGACGATACGTAATGCCCTAAAGTCATGGGTTTGCACTCCTAGCTCTAGTTAGGCGTATGAGAGGACGAAAATACGTAACGCCCCCATACATCAGGTTTTCAGAGACAGAGACCAATTTTTCAAAAATAGTTTTCAGAAATCAGTTTCAAAGATAGTTTTCTAAAGAAATCTTTCAGATACAGGTTTTTTCAGAAAACAGATTTTCAAAAATGGATTTTCAGAGATAGATTTACAGAAAATGATGATTTATCAACGAGTTTTCAAAAGAAATAGTTTTAAGGGAATCTCATAGATTTACAGACAGAAAAGGATTTCCAGAAAAGTTTCACAGGAAGAGATTTATTTTCAGACAAGAAAAGAGTTTTCAGAATGATTGGCTTTCTTGAGATATTTTCTTGGATATGGAAATTTAGTGATATCCAGTTCTGATTTGATGAGTAGAATTGTAGTATGCTATGAGTATGTGCCTTGTATAAATTGTATGTTGAGATTCATGATCGATTTGTGATGTTAATGTAAGGGTTGAGTGTTGGGTATTTACCATATTTAGAATGTAGTTGTAAGGATTCCATTAGATGGAATCAAGCGTCAGTATCTTATATTATATGGAGGTCTGACGCTTTAGTTTAGTGTTCCAGTAAAAATTTTATAGCTCATAGTTAGTTAATATTTATGATTTAGCTTACGTAATCCATATGAAGTAACCAGTCGTAGTTTAACCTCACTAAACCACCACGGGTTTGGGTTGGCCTTAGCCATGGGTTTGGGTGGTTTGGTAGATAATAAGTTAGTTCATGTTAGGAGAAAATATGATGTTGTTAGTTTATAAGGTATAGCTACAGTGTGGAAAAAAAGTATGTACATACGTGGATGAATGCTTCTAGATTGGTGTATGAGAGATATCAGAATTCCATAGATGTGAAATATAATATGGAATCGTGCAGATAAGTTTTACTACAAGCGTTGCATTCAATACAATGAGTAAATTATCCAGGTAAACATAAGTAAACGGCCATCGGGTAAGGATGTAATTTATAAGTTTGTGTACTTACAAATATATGAATTCTATTTAAATTCATATTGTTACTTGATAAATTTACATAAGACGTGAGTTAGTTAATGGGCTTTAGAGCTCACACCTTGACTATTTGCTAGTTTTACAGGACTTACAGTGCTAGAAGATTCTATAGGCTTCTTGCAGACAGTGGATTACCCCGATGCAGTGAAGTTGGTCTTGGGTCGTTGAATGGTTCTGGGATGTGTGTTTGGGCTCTCATAGCCTTAGTTTTAATTATTTGTATCTCATTTATAATTTAATCGTGCTGAGCACGTAGTTATTTGTAGTTATTTGTTTTATGTCGGGCCGGAGGCCTATTTGCATGAGTTGAAAAGATTGTTTTTTTTTTTAATTCTTTTTACCAAGACACCTGGACTTGGATCCAGGTTTCATGATTTTTTAGCAAAGGTCATGCCGAAATTTTAGTAGAAATAGAGGCTTATGGAGATGGTGTTAGGTTCGGTGCTCTGAGTGCCAATCCGGATCGTATTTATGTCTGATTCATGTATACGAGCAATACCTTTTTTTCCATAATATTACTAATTTAAATGGTAGCACCTCTTGTCTTTTATATACGTATTCGATCTAATTTCGATTAGATTGAAACTAAATCTGGTTTAGTGATATGTATATATATTAGATAAGACCCCATGATTTACACATAATGCGCAGTTACAACATAGTTTGTAATTGACATTGGGAAGTGTGACTATAAGTTATATATCCTTAAATTAAGTTCCTGGTCAAGATTTACTGACACGGGTCGGTTAGTAAAATCCGCTAGGACCAGTAGTGTTGTTTATCAGACTTGGTCTGATGGTTTATCACAATGAACCATGAGTCTTGGGAGACTCATATAAATGTGTAGGTGTTTATTTGATAAACATTGAACAACTCACCGAAGATTTCCTAATAGATGGTACACCAATGTCAATATGAATCTTCTTGGGTTGAGTAGCATAATGATTCTAAATTTGAGATACCACTGTGGATATATGAGTTATCCTCCACACTTAGATGACACTCACGTCACCAATCTATTTAGATCAGACCTTTGTCTGTTCGTTGGGTGTGGACTCATCCTCATGATATCCTGCAAGTATCAAGAAAGGATTCGTCAGTCCTGTGTACAGGGCATAAGTAGTCCATTAAATGATTAGCAATCTGTTAAATCTATGGCCATAGTATAATTCAGAAATGAGTTTCGAATGTTATTTAGAGATTGCTAATAAATTTGTCGATGAGATTATTCCTATAGAGATTTGACGTTTATATCTATATCTCTGAGATAATTTGAATACCTGTGACAGAGGAATTATACGTATATAGTGACCTCGAACAGTATGATTCAGCGAGTTTATCTATGGTCGTCATAATTTACGGGTGGGTGAATTATGGACACGAAATTGGATTTCTTGATAGATATACCTAAATCTAGAGAGTCTTACTAATGAAATATACTCGTAGAGCACTAGGGCAACTGTTATGAATAATACTGATTATTTATAACTCGTTTAAGGGTTAAACGAAAAATACGTGCAATCCGGACCTAACGGTCATTTCAGAATTAATTTGTATTTGTATTTAATACTTGATTTTATTAAATACAAATTAATAAAATATCAAATTGTGATATTTAAAATATATCATTAATATATGTATTTGAGATATTTAATGTAAATATAATACAAATATTTAAGATATTTGTATTCAATTATTTAATTGTTTAATTCTTAAATTATTAAATTAATTGAAAAATAAATATCTTTGTCATGATTAATGTTAGGAAATGCCATGATTCTATTGTTTCACTTGTTGAATTACTTTAATGGTTATAGTGATCAATTGGAACAAGTAACTTGACTTTAATGATATTAAAATAAAAATAGAAAAATTGTTTTATTTTTTTTTCCTTGGTGATTCACGGCAATCACTAGAAAATATAAAAGGTCTGTTTCAATTTCATTTTTCATAACTACAAGTTTCCAAATGAATTACAAAAATGAGTTGAGAGCAAAGTTGAAGGAGAAAAGAAAACTAAAGCATTTTTGGAAATTTGTGAGTATTTCTCAACACACACTTCAACTTGGAAATTGTTTCTATTATTCTTGGCTTCAATCTGTGTTGCTAGGATGATGTCTCTACTCTTTTAGTTTGTAATTAAAATTGTCAGGAATTTGTTTTAAAGGTGTTTGCATGTATAAATAATTTATAAGCTTATTAGTGTAATTAAGTTTAATAGATTAATTAGAAATTAATGTTGACATTCTATAGTTGATTAGGCATTCATTATTAACCTAGAATTGTTCTTGATTAATTTCATGATGATGAGACTTGATTGGTGTGGTAATTGGATGATTAAAGTGTTGAATTTTGTCAATTTAATGTAAATTATCCAATTTGAGTAATTTGTGAAATTAGGGTTCTTAACCCATTCCAATTTTGGGGCTTTTCATATATATGATTTAATTTGAAGTATATTTAATATATGTCAAATTTGGGATTGATTGGATTTGATCTTGATGTGTTTTGAACAAATTGGTGCAAATTGAAATTAATAGAAAATCAGGGCTGTGTTCGTAATTCTAGAAAAACACTGGGAAGTTTCAGAATTCTGGAAAATTTTCTGGTTTATGTTGGAAATTGTATAAATTATTTTGGGTTTGATTTGGAATCAATTAAATATGTATTTGAATATTTAAGGACCAAAATGATTAAATTGAAAAACTTTGGGGTCTAATGGAAATTAATGATAAATATGATTTTTCAGATAAAAATTCAGTTTTTAGTTGTTGAGTAATTAGAATAAATTGGTTTATTTTAATTACCCAAGAAAAATAATTATTGGAAATTATTTCGGAGTGAAAATATGTGAAAATGGTGAAAAACGGCGTTACTAGGTAACGACTGCCCAAACAGTGAACTGGACAGTGTTCGGGCAGTCCACGAACTATCCAAATATTTTTGGGGCTAACCTGGGCATATCCAAGAGCATTGGTCGATCGGTTCGTTCGGAAACGCATTTTATGCTATTTTGCGGAAAAACGTTTTAGCAAATATTTCGCGATGTTTCTATATTATTTATGTCGTCGTTATATGATATCGAATAAATTTTTTTAGGTGAAATATGAGTGACTTATTAATATTGGATATTAAATAATTTATTCGTAAGTTTAAAATTTTAAACTACGATTTCGCTTGAACAGCGCTTCTTCCGCTGCACCTCCCTGATTTGACCCCAACAAAATGGCATCAGAGCGAGTCTGATCTTGGACACTCGATATGATATATTAGTCTTTTAAATTTAATAATTTTAATTTAATCATTACTTAATACATGCATGTGTTTATTTAATTTGATTAAATAAAGTAAAAACATCTTTTGTTGGAAAATCCCCGTTTAAATAAGGTTTTGAGAAAGTGACTAGTATTAGGAATACTTATTTATTCGTCTGCCTTGTCAATAGATGTATTAGAACTTATATGAGTAGCATAGTGATTCTAAATTTGAGACCACTTTGGATATATGAGTTATTCTCCACACTTAGATGGCAATCACGTCACCGATCTATTTAGATCAGTTCTCCGCCTGTTCATTGGGTGTGGACTCATGCTCATGATATCCTATGAGTATCAAGAAAGGATCCTCATGATATCTATTTAGAACAGACCCTCGTCGGTCCTGTGTATAGGGCATATGTAGTCCATTAAATGATTAGCAATCAGTTAAATTATGGCCATAATATTCATCGGAAGTGAGTTCCCAATGTTATTTAGAGATTGCTAATAGATTCATTGACGAGATTATTCCTATAGAGATTTGACATTTATATCTATATCTCTGGGATAATCTGGATACCTCTGACAGAAGGATTATACGTATACAGTGACCTCGACCTGTATGATTCAGCGAGTTTATATGTGGTCGTCATAATTTACGGGTGGGTGAATTATGGAAACGAAATTGGATTCTGTGACAGATATGTCTGAATCTAGAGAGTCTCCTTAATAAAATATACTCGTAGAGGACTAGGGCAACTGTTATGAATAATACTGATTATTTATAACTCGTTTAACAGTTATTTTCGAATTAATGTGTATTTGTATTTAATACTTGATTTTATTAAATACACATTAATAAAATATCAAATTGTGATATTTGATATATATCATTAATATATGTATTTGAGATATTTAATGCAAATATAATACATATATTTAAGATATTTGTATTTAATTATTTAATTGTTAAATAATTAAATTAATTGAAAAATAAAAATTTTTGCCATGATTAATGTTAGGAAATGGTATGATTCTATTGGTTCACTTGTTGAATTACTTTAATAGTTATAGTGATCAATTGGAACAAGTAACTTGACTTTAATGATATTGAAACAAAAATTGAAATTTTGTTTTATTTTTTTCCTTGGTGATTCACGGCAATCACTAGAAAATATAAAAGGTTTGTTTCAATTTCATTTTTCATAAGAAAAATGTTTCCAAATGAATTACAAAAATGAGTTGAGAGCAAAGTTGAAGGAGAAATGAAAACTTAAGCATTTTTTGAAATTTGTAAGTATTTCTCAACACACTTCAACTTGGAAATTGTTTCTATTATTCTTGGCTTCAATTTGTGTTGCTAGGATGATGTATCTACTCTTTTTGTTTGTAATTAAAATGGTTGGGAATTTGTTTTAAAGGTGTTTGCATGTATAATTAATTTATAAGCTTATTAGTGTAATCAAGCTTAATCGATTAATTAGAAATTAAAGTTGCCATTCTAGAGTTGATTAGCTATTCATAATTAACCTAGAATTGTTCTTGATTAATTTCACGATGGTGAGACTTGATTGGTGTGGTAATTGGATGATTAAAGTGTTGAATTTTGTCAATTTAATGTAAATTTTCCAATTTGAGTAATTTGTGAAATTAGGGTTCTTAACCCATTCCAATTTTGGGGCTTTTCATATATATGATATTATTTGATGTATATTTAATGTATGTCAAATTTGGGATTGATTGGATTTGATCTTGATGTGTTTTGAACAAATTGGGGCAAATTAAAATTAATAGAAAATCTGGGCTGTGTTAGTAATTCTGGAAAAATACTGGGAAGTTTCGGAATTCTGGAAAAGTTTCTGGTTTATGTTGGAAATTGTATAAATTATTTTGGGATTGATTTGGAATCAATTAAATATGTATTTGAATATTTAAGGACCAAAATGATTAAATTGAAAAACTTTGGCGTCTAATGGCAATTAATGATAAATATGATTTTTCAGATAAAAATTCAGTTTTTATTTGTTGAGTAATTAGAATAAATTGGTTTATTTTAATTACCCAAGAAAAATATTTATCGGAAATTATTTCGGAGTGCAAATACGTGAAAATGGTGAAAAACTGCGTTCTTGTATAACGGCTGCCCAAACAGTGAACTGGGCAGTCTTCGGGCAGTCCACAAACTATCCAAATGTTTTTGGGGCTGACCTGGGCAGTCCCCAAGAGCATTGGTCGGTCGGTTCGTTCGGAAACGTGTTTTATGCTATTTTGCGGAAAAACATTTTTGCAAATGTTTCGCGACGTTTCTATATTATTTATGTCGTTATATGATATCGAATAAATATGTTTAGGTGAAATATGAGTGACCTATTAATATTGGATATTAAATAATTTATTCGTAAGTTTAAAATTTTAAACTACGATTTCGCTTGAACATCGCTTCTTCCGCTGCACCTCCTTGATTTGACCGCAACAAAATGGCATCAGAGCGAGTCTGATCTTGGACACTCGATATGATTAGTCCTTTAAAATTTAATGTTTAATTTAATCATTACTTAATACATGCATGTGTTTTTTTTAATTTGATTAAATAAAGTAAAAGCATCTTTTGTTGGAAAATCCTCGTTTAAATAAGGTTTTAAGAAAGTGACTAGTATTAGGAATACTTATTTCTTCGTCTGCCTTGTCAATACGGATGTAAATATTTTCATGATGTTATGGCTGTAACGTGCCAAAGTTGTGCAGTTATGGTTGAAGGTAGTTCATTTGCACCGGTAGAACTTATATGATAAGAGACAAATTCAAGTGAAAATGGAAATCCTGAACGTGCCAAAGCTGTCAGGACTACATCGGTAGCTTGATTTTGTCATTGACAAGTTTAACCTTGATACGCCTCCTTGTGAACTTGTCAAAGCTGTCATACCCAGGAGTCACAGTGAGTGTGATTGACAATCAGTTGTCTACCTAATGAATATACGTATGCGAGAACGTACCAAAGCTGTGAGTCAAAATATATTCATGGGGTCCACTTCCCATTATGGAATTCAATTTAATTATTGAATTCTCATTTCTGTTGGGGATTACGGTATTATGTAAAGTATTGGGAGGCACTGCTAGGTTAAAAAAATCCTTAACTTATGCAGTATGTAATATTATGTAAATTGTCGCTCATGTTGTTCCTTATTCTATTAGTTTAATAGAATTAAACTTTTTTCCACTACATACATATTTTATATATGTTTTCTCACTTCAATTATGGTTGCAGAATTCTAGAATAGGTTCTAGATTAGAATAGATAATGATATAATCCTTCTAGACAGAATATTTTCTTATGCAGAAAAAGATTGACATGAATTGGTTCATGTCTCGAGATTCTTCACTGGTATTAAGAAAACCCCATTAGGCATTTATTTATCTAATAATGACGTTTCTAGGCTTTAGTGAAATTCAGTGGTCACGTGTCAGACACTATTTGTTTTTCGATTATTTACACATGTTGTAAATAATTTGAAAGTAAATAATAAAGCTAATGAAATAAAATACGTATAGTTGTGTATAGAAAATATTGATTTTCACAGTACGACAACTATAGATATTGGATATCAGATATCCTGTCTAGTTATTTAAAATATTATTGAACGATTGATAGTTACTTCCCATTATCAGAACTTGCGACTATTTGATAGTTACTTGTTCTTTGTAAACATTTGTTACATATTTTAAAACGACTAGTAGTGTCATTAACAAATAGATAAACATTAATAAAAATATTCGGTTAAGTAAATAACTTAGAACATTGTTTTATGAGATTTTATCACTTAAAATATTAGATGCGTATTCCATATGGTAAAGGATGGTCTGATACCATATCACACCACATATCCTTATCCATTTAATGAATATTGTATTCAGGAAGGTGATTAAATCTCATTTAACCAATGAATGTCATTGGACCAGAAAATTTATTAAACTGATACATTAGATGTATGTACTTTGATAAATTATAAATTGCTTAATGTAGTTTTCTTTACTTCGTAACTTAATCAATGATTCGTCATGACTTAGTTACGTGTTTCTGATGAAACGCGGATAGAATATTTTGACTGGTTCAAAGATATTCGATCTGAAGTTTTGAAAATTGTATCTTTAAAATTCACCATGAGTCTTTGAATTGTTCAAAGATGTTTGATACGATCAAAGATATGAATTTATGGGAATTTATTCTAAGGTTATTCGAATAATATAATTCTTACATCAATGTTGTTCTTCCACGATTCCATATTGATGGAATTGGTTAGTGGAAGAAATCTGATCTTACATGATTTGATTCGTTTGATATTGAGTGTTACCGAATTAATTTCAATGTTCTTGGGGTTATGCTTCAGTAAAACTAATTCATCATTTTAATTAATGTTCCATTAGTTTCTACAGTTACGTATATGACGTGTATAAGTAGAAAATTTGAAACTTGAAATATTTGATATTTGAATCTATCTTTTGTATAATTGTTATATAATTTATATTACTTGCGCCTCGGAGGTACGAGTAGAAGTTTATCATTTATTTTATTTAATAGAATATTTCAGTCTATTTGATAAAATATCTTTTCTACAATCTCGAGTAATAAAATTGTTTATTACTTAGTGTGTAACATTGGATGTTGACTATTATAGAAAAGACTTGACTTATTGAAGTCAAATACGGTGATAAACTATAAATGGAACTACATAATTAATAAGATGAAAATACCATTTTATTACTTCCAAATAAGTGCTATAGGATGTCAGAATCATTCGCAAAGTATTTGATACTTAATGGTTATGTTGTTTTCTTATCGAGGAAAATTATCCTATAACTTATAGTAGGAACAATATTTGATATCGATTCCGGAAATTAGCATTATACCATAGATCTAAGATTGTTCATAGCTTACTACGATCAAGTTTGGAACTTGATTGAGCTTTTATTATTAATTGTTCAAAAAATGTGCAAATGGTTTACGCAGTAAAAGTACAGTGAGCTTATTAAAGGTTTGTCCTTTATAGTAAGACAGTGAGAAACGTTATACTCAGCGATCTATTGTAGATTCTGAGGAAACTTGTCTATAGTCACACTGATTGAATAATTTAAGATCTGTTGGTTAATGATGATATCAAATTGTACATTTTAGCTAAAGAATACAAAGTGGTGTTTCTGAATGGTTTCTTCAGATAAGAGATCCATTGTGATTTCTTAGTTTGAAGAGTTCATTTTGGAATAGCCCTGGAGTTTGTATTATGCTAATATTACAATTTAGTACATTAGCTTATAGAGCCTATTGTAGACTCATATGAGCTTTCTGGAAATTTGTGTTCTCTAATTTTGATATCTGTCAGATTGTCTGATTTTATCAAAGCATAGAGAATACATATGGGATAGAAGGGTTAGTGGGAGCGTACAAATTTCTTTCTATTGTTTACATCAAGACATTATCATTATTAAGGTAATAATCAGATGTTTATAAGGTAAAAGGTTTACATGATTCTTATTTTCTCCATGAAAACAGTAAGAGTGGTCTCTATTATATTCGATATAAAGTTTTATATATGATATAAAATTAAGAGACTTGTGAGATACTCCTATTAATTGTACATGAGATGTTATCTAATAAAGGACGCAACAAGACTATTTGTATGACAATTAATATAACTGTTTGACATTTAGTGTGTGGCTTATGTATAGTATTCATCTTTCATAAATGATGATTCATTTTTCGAAAGAGATGTTCACTAGAATGTCTATTCAATCTTATGCATCATAGGATGATTGCATAATGAATACTATATTGAGTACGATAAGTGATATCAATTTAATCGTAATTGTTATGAGTTATTTTGATATCCTATAGACCATAAGATGTGTCTTGAAACATGTTTTTTATTGTCGTTGAGATATTACGAACGAGTTTCTAATTAATGGAGAATAAAGTTGGCAACCATTAGGGTTAGATTAGTTTTGAGTCTAATTATGATGTTAGACAGTCTACGTCATAAAGAGTTAGAAAAGATGCAGTGGGTGTGTCACAGATGATTCCACTACAAGAGTGGAGTTAGTTGTAACTTATGAAGTTGCATAATGACCTCGTAGATTAGAAGTTTGTTATTAGTATTGTGTTTGCGGTTGTCTACATAGTATTTTAGATTTGATCTGTAAATAATTAGACAACTTAGTAGCTGAAGCACAATCCGGATTGTATTTATTTCCGATTCATGAATACGAGCAATACCTTTTTTCCATAATATTACTAATTTAAATGGTAACACCTTTTGTCTTTTATATACGTATTCGATCTAATTTCGATTAGATTGAAACTAAATCTGGTTTAGTGATATGTATAAATATTAGACAAAGACCCCAGGATTTACAACGTAGTGCACATTTACAACATAGTTTGTAATTGACATTGGGAAGTGTCACTATAAGTTGTGTATCCTTAAATTAAGTTCCTAGTCAAGATTTATTGACACAGATCGGTTAGTAAAATCTGCTGAGACCTGTACATATCATATATCGGACTTGGTCTAATGGTTTATCCCAATGAACCATGATTCTTAGGAGACTCGTATAGACGTGTAAGCGTTTATTTGATAAACACTGAACTACTCACCGAATAATTCCTAATAGATGGTACACCAATGTCAATAGGAATCTTCTCGGGTTGAGTAGCATAGTGATTATTTGACTTGAGATACCATTATGGATTTATGAGTTATCCTCCACACTTAGATTGCAGTCACGTCACCGATCTATTTAGATCAGACCTCCGCCTGTTCGTTGGGTGTGGACTCATGCTAATGATATCCTATGAGTATCAAGAAAGGATCCTCATGATATCTATTTAGAACAGACTTTCGTCAGTCCTGTGTATAGGGCATAGGTAGTCCATTAAATGATTAGTAATTAGTTAAATCTATGGCCATAGTATTCTTCGAAAGTGAGTTCCCAATGTTATTTAGAGATTGCTAATAGATTCATCGACGAGATTATTCCTATAGAGATTTGACGTTTATATCTATATCTCTGGGATAATCTGGATACCTCTAACGGAAGGATTATACGTATGTAGTGACCTCGACCTGTATGATTCAGCGAGTTTATCTATGGTCGTCATAATTTACGGGTGGGTGAATTATGGACACGAAATTGGATTCCGTTACAGATAAGTCTGAATCTATAGAGTCTCACTAATAAAATATACTCGTAGAGCACTAGGGCAACTGTTATGAATAATACTGATTATTTATAACTCGTTTAACGGTTATTTCTGAATTAATGTGTATTTGTATGTAATACTTGATTTTATTAAATACACATTAATAAAATATCAAATTGTGATATTTGACATATATCATTAATATATGTATTTGAGATATTTAATGCAAATATAATACATATATTTAAGATATTTATTTAATTATTTAATTGTTAAATAATTAAATTAATTGAAAAATAAAAATTTTTGCCATGATTAATGTTAGGAAATGGTATGATTCTATTGGTTTACTTGTTGAATTACTTTAATGGTTATAGTGATCAATTGGAACAAGTAACTTGACTTTAATGATATTGAAACAAAAATTGAAATTTTGTTTTATTTTTTTTCCTTGGTGATTCACGGAAATCACTAGAAAATATAAAAGGTTTGTTTCAATTTCATTTTTCATAAGAAAAATGTTTCCAAATGAATTACAAAAATGAGTTGAGAGCAAATTTGAAGGAGAAAGGAAAACTTAAGCATTGTTTGAAATTTGTAAGTATTTCTCAACACACTTCAATTTGGAACTTGTTTCTATTATTCTTGGCTTCAATTTGTGTTGCAAGGATGATGTCTCTACTCTTTTAGTTTGTAATTAAAATGGTTGGGAATTTGTTTTAAAGGTGTTTGCATGTATAATTAATTTATAAGCTTATTAGGGTAATAAAGCTTAATAGATTAATTAGAAATTAAAGTTGCCATTCTAGAGTTGATTAGCTATTCATAATTATCCTAGAATTGTTCTTGATTAATTTCACAATGGTAAGACTTGATTGGTGTGGTAATTGGATGATTAAAGTGTTGAATTTTGTCAATTTAATGTAAATTATCCAATTTGAGTAATTTATGAAATTAGGGTTCTTAACCCATTCCAATTTTGGGGCTTTTCATATATATGATTTAATTTGATGTATATTTGATGTATGTCAAATTTGGGTTTGATTGGATTTGATCTTGATGTGTTTTGAACAAATTGGGCCAAATTGTAATTAATAGAAAATCTGGGCTGTTTTCAAAATTCTAGAAAAATACTGTGAAGTTTCGGAATTCTGGAAAAGATTATGGTTTATGTTGCAAATTGTATAAATTATTTTGGGATTGAATATGTATTTGAATATTTAAGGACCAAAACGATTAAATTGTAAAACTTTGGGGGTCTCATGGCAATTAATGATAAATCTGATTTTTCAAATAAAAATTCAGTTTTTATTTATTGAGTAATCATAATAATTTTTTTTTATTTTAATTGCCCAAGAAAAATATTTATCGGAAATTATTTCGGAGTGAAAATACGTAAAAACGGTGAAAAACGGCATTACCGGGTAACGGTTGCCCAAACAGTGAACTGGGCACTGTTCGGGTAGCCCACAAATTGTCCAAATATTTTTGGGGATAACCTGGGCAGTCCCCATGAGCATTGGTCAGTCGGTTCGGCTGGAAAAGCGTTTTATGCTATTTTATGGAAAAAAACATTTTGTGACGTTTATATATTATTTATGTTTTGTATCGAAAATATTGATTTTGACAATACGACAACTGTAGATATTGGATATCAAATCTCCCGTCTAGTTATTTAAAATATTGTTGAATGATTGTTTCGATATTTGATTTCAGAACTTGCGACTATTTGATAGTTACTTATTCTTTGTAAACAGTTGTTACATATTTTAAAACGACTAGTAGTGTCATTAACAAATAGATAAACATTAATAAAAATATTCGGTTAAGAAAATAACTTAGAACATTATTTTATGAGATTTTATCACTTAAAGTATTATATGTTTATTCCATAAGGTAAATGATGGTCTGATACCAGATCACACCACATATCCTTATCCATTTAATGAATATTGTATTTAGGAAGGTGATTAAATCTCATTTAACCAATGATTGTCATTGGACCAAAAAATTTATTAAACTGATACATTAGATGTATGTACTTTGATAAATTGTAAATTTCTTAAGGTAGTTTTCTTTACTTCGTAACTTAATCAACGAATCGTTAGGACTTAGTTACGTGTTTTTGATGAAACGTGGATAGAATATTTTGGCAGGTTCAAAGATATTCGATCTGAAGTTTTGAAAATTGTATCTTTAAAATTCACCATGAGTCTTTGAATTGTTCAAAGATGTTTGATACGATTAAACATATGAATTTATGGCAATTTATTCTATGGTTATTCGAAGAATATAATTCTTACATCAATGTTGTTCTTCCACGATTCCATATTGATGGAATTGGTTAGTGGAAGAAATCAGATCTTATATGATTTGATTTGTTTGATATTGAGTGTTACCGAATTAGTTTCAATGTTCTTGGGGTTATACTCCAGTAACACTAATTTATCATTTTAATTAATAGTTCATTAGTTTCTACAGTTACGTATATGATGTGTGTTGATGGTGTTTTCAGGCATTAAGATATTTAAAGCAGCACGACGAGGACAGAAGGGTAATTCCCTCCTTAGGAAAGATCGTTAAGGCCGACCCGACCACTTTAAGGGTCCAAACACCTTGCAGTTTCAAACCAGCCATGACTCTTAGAGACCGAGCACATTTCGG
This sequence comes from Zanthoxylum bungeanum, assembly GCA_019454045.1. Classification (NCBI taxonomy): domain Eukaryota; kingdom Viridiplantae; phylum Streptophyta; class Magnoliopsida; order Sapindales; family Rutaceae; genus Zanthoxylum; species Zanthoxylum bungeanum. The sequence goes on from SKCR01039925.1 coordinate 56,233, forward strand.
TTTCCGACCGAGCATGTTATGATCAGTTACCGAGCACTTGGGTTCAGATAACCGGGCACTATCAGGTCGACAACAGCATTCTCAGTACAAAGGACTATCATGACCGACCACATGAAAACCGACCAGATGGCGAGATATGCTCAAGATGATGACACCCTATTCTTGTGGATAAGATGAAACGAATTATCCTACTTTCACAAGTAAATGAAGACAGGATCCAAAAAGGAAAAAGAAAAAGTTAAGGCAGACGTTGGATTAGGAATCCTTACGAAAGGGGAAGACTGAATTCAACTAGGTATTCTTATACAAATAGGAGTCTGATTTCTGTACTATTATAAATAGGAGAGCAGAGTATGTGTAAAGGGGCATCAAAAAAAAATCAGGGATCAGAATCATCAAGCTCTGACTTGTAAACAAAAAAGAGATCGGAAAAGTCGGTTCGAGTAATAAAAGTATCATTCTGCTTGTATCCGTGGACGTAGGTCGGATCCAAATCCACCGAACCACGTTAAATCTCCTTGTCGATTGGCGTGTTTATTGTCTTTTGCTAAGTTTTCTTTTGGTCCCCCATAACCAAACAAATTCACTATTGAGGGAGGATTACCTCGGAGGTGATATTCCCATATTGCCCCTGAGACCAAAATCAGCCGTCAACAGTTGGCGCCGTCTGTGGGGACTCAACAAAAAGCGGTTCGCGTAATAAGACGATGGCAGAAGGTGGAAATCACCGGTCGACAAGGAGTTCAACAGCAGAATGGATGGAGAAAACATAAAGGAAAATCAAATTGAAGATTTTGGTTAGCTCTCTCTACTTGTTAGCCAACTGCCGCGTCGTTCTCACAAAAAAAAGGAGGAAATAAGGAAATGACGATGTGGGATGTGGTTAGTGAGATGTTAGTTGTAGCTCGAGGGAAATGAGCTTCTAGAAGCAGAGCCACCGGAATGGTTGCCTGACAGTGCTGTTGCTGCTTGCATGCTGTGTAATGCTGGAGGATTGAGTGCTGCTGCAGACATTGTTGGACAGGCTGCTGAAGCTGATATTCGTGCTAGTGTTGGAGGTTATGCTGCTTGCTATACATACATTTGTAGTAAATGTGCATTTGTTGGTTGCTCGCTTGAAGGGAGTATTGTTGCTACTCGCACAGAAGAAAATTATAGGTTCGATGGCGATCCATCAATCTGTGCATCAGATATTCTTCTCGGATCATTGTCTAGGCCTCCAACTGCTGCCATTCTGTATCATGCTCTCTCAGATCTATTTGAAAAGGTTGAGGGAATCCGAGAAACTAATCTGATACAAGATAGTGATTCTGGGCAAGAAGTAGAGATGGAGCAAAGAGAACCTGAAAGCAAATCACCTAGAGGAGGCACCAAGGAGGGAAATGAGGATCAAAATACCTTGGCTGTTTGCAATCAGAAAAAAAAAGGGTAAAATTTTCTGTTATGATATACCTCTTTCCGAAGAAACTGGAGCTTGGATACCTGTCCTGGTTCCACTAGTATCATAAGGCGAGCAGGAAGAATGGAACAGAGGTGTTGGTGTTGAAAGGGGATGCTTTCCTGATGGAGGCTTTGGTTGGAATCAGTTTAAGGAGGAATATGCCCTTAATGTTTCAATCGGCTCGGGGCTGGATCTTGTTCCGCCGAGGCCACTTGACTATTCGGCTCGGGGCTGGATTACGTTCCGTCGAGGCCTCTTCATTATTCGGCTCGGGGCTGGATTACGTTCCGTCGAGGCCACTACGATAATCGGCTCGGGGCTGGATCTTGTTCCGCCGAGGCCACTTCACTATTCGGCTCGGGGCTGGATTACGTTCTGCCGAGGCCTCTTCATTATTCGGCTCGGGGCTGGATTACGTTCCGCCGAGGCCTCTTCATTATTCGGCTCGGGGCTGGATTACGTTCCGCCGAGGCCACTACGATAATCGGCTCGGGGCTGGATCTTGTTCCGCCGAGGCCACTTCACTATTCGGCTCGGGGCTGGATTACGTTCCACCGAGGCCTCTTCATTATTCGGCTCGGGGCTGGATTACGTTCCGCCGAGGCCACTACGATAATCGGCTCGGGGCTGGATCTTGTTCCGCCGAGGCCACTTGACTATTCGGCTCGGGGTCGGGTTACGTCCCATCGAGTCACGCTTATTGGCCTGGGGAAGGAACATTCCCCCAGAAGCAAGTATCTCTCTTGGCTCGGGGCCCTCAGGGGCATACTCGATGCATAGGATCCGTGAGAAGCATAGCACAGGGAGGGATGATACCCCCGTGGCGATTGCTTACTCCAGTGTTGCCGAACATAAGGAGGAACATGCCCTTAATGTGTCGAACACTCTTTTGATCCTCACCTACCCGATGTAATGGATCCGTAGGAAAGCATAGCACGGGGGGTGATGACACCCCCGTGACGATTGCTGGCTCCAGTGATGCCGGACCTAAGGAGGAAAATGCCCTTAGTATCCCGGACACTCTTAGATCCATTCATCATTTTGGATCCGAGAGAGGCGCAGAACGGGGATACGTTGTGCCCCTGTAGCGTGTGCCTGCTCCAACGTGGTAAGGAGGAGCCCTCATACAATACACAGGCTCCACAGTGACCCGACGTGTAGTGGATGTGCCCTCACCATTCAAAATCTCTACTAATCCAAATCCTGGTTCGCCGGGACTCTGAATTGAAAGTTTCAGAATTGTGTTTTGGAAACCTCGGACAGGACGCTGTCTTGAGGCATCCATGTTGTTGTTTATACTTGCAAAACATTTTTGGGATAAGTGCTAAGTCACCCCCACCTTTTAATCTTGTTTTCCAAAGTTTTTGATTTTGTTTTTTCGCCGGACTGGCAAGGGGACGCCCGTGCCGGAATTGGTAGGGCTTAGAAGGTTGATTCACTTCCCTTCTATACCCGGCTCGGGGCTGGAGTACATTCCGCCGAGGCTACTTAGTTAATCAACTCGGGTCTGGATTTCATTCCGCCGAGGCCACCTTGACTCTCTCAGCTCGGGGTCGGGTTACGTCCCACCGCGTCGGACATCTTTGGACTGGGGACGTAACATTCCCCCAGGTCCAAATACCTTTCTCAGCTCAGGTTCAGGGTACGTCCCACCGAGTCTGTCTCTTCGGACTGGGGACGTAACATTCCCCCACGTCCAAGTACCTCTCTTAGCTCGGGGTCGGGATACGTCCCACCGAGTCGGACTTCTTTGGACTGGGGACGTAACATTCCCCCAGGTCCAAAGTGCCTTTCTCAGCTCGGGGTCAGGGTACGTCCCACCGAGTCGGACTTCTTTGGACTGGAGAGGTAACATTCCCCCAAAGCCAAGTACCTTCCTCAGCTCAGGATCGGATTACATTCCTCCGGCTCATGTTGTCCCCCACGGAGGGGTCTCAAATGTTCGAAGAAAAGCAAAAGAAGAAAGAGATAAGAAAGACATAAAGATATATATATATATATATATGTCAAGATACAGCTTGAAATGTTATTACAAAAAAGCTAAGTATACACAGGGCCCCGTCCGGGTTACCCTTCCTCAATCAGCCCGCACAGGGGCATGGATTTCTTCCTCGGCTGGCTCAGACGACGGGAGGATCGGCTCGACCTCAGGAGGGGGAACGGTAGTTGTGACCTCGGTAATATGAGGGACCTCTGCTTCAAGGCTCGGTGGAGGGATATCAAGACAATCCTCGCCGGGGACAGGAGCATCGGGTCGTCCCTCTTGAAAAACCTGGGAGATCGGAGCAACCGAAATCGGGTCCGGATCCATCACCCCATCGGAAGAAGGGGGGAGCCATTTCTGAAACTCCTCCTCGGAGATCTCCCCCTTGCAGAAACTGATGGCCGCGTAGATAGGATCCATGTTCAGACCTGGCAGTACCATCGGTATTAGTTCAGCACAATCGCCAACCCCTTCAAGGTGGATAGCATCCTTCTCGGCCTGAAGATCGGCCTCTCTCCTCTCAAGATCATCCCGAGCCCGCACCATTTGTTTGTCGTTGGCCTTCAGTTTGGCTTCAACACTTGACACCTTCGCTTTCAAAACGCCGATCTCAGATTGGGCAGCCTTCAAATCCTCCCTAGCAGAGTCGGCAAGTTTTCGCTCCAACGCGGCAGCAGCCTTAAGAGCCTTGTTTGTTTTAAAAGTCTCAATTGCAGTCGACTCTTGATTCTTTATCACCTCCTCCCGCTCGGCCAGTTTAGCCTCCACTTCTGTAAGATGATTCTGGAGTCTCTGGGCCTGACCACCCTCAGACAGTAGGCTCAAGAGGAGGTCCTTATTTTTAGCCATAAGGTAAGTAGCCTGCACAAAAATGAAGAAGTCAAGATATGAGATAAAGAAAACCGAGACCCGAATTCAGAAGGGAGAAGGGTAACACTACATTTTCCATTTGGGAGCTCATCTCGGTCACCAGAGCCTCAGGAGAGATGTCCTCACATCTCGATACCTCCCCCGGAGGAATCACCTCGGCCAGTTCATTAAATGCCGGCACTAAATGGGAAGTAGCCTCCCGGATGTCTTCCCCCAAATCATCCACACCGAGGATCACATAACCTTTTCGTTTCTTGGAGGAGCCCCCAGAAGATTTTTTCCC
>SKCR01039926.1:0-60588 GCA_019454045.1 Zanthoxylum bungeanum
ATAATTACATTTAAACCTTATTATTAGGGATTTTCCGCTAAGTGTCATACACCCTAAATCAAACCAGTTTAGATCCTAATAAGCATGCACAAAGTCAAGAAAACATGATTAAACATTGATTCAATGAAGGCTAATCATATTAGGTGGCCTAGAATCAGACTCGCTCTGATACCATTTTGAAGGGGTTATTTATGGGTGAATCCGGTAACGCAGCGGAAGCGGTGAAAATCCGATTTTCAGATTTCAAAACTTTTTCTCGGATTAATTAAATAAACATATTTATTTAATATTCCAATAATCAAATAATGAAATAAAATTTCAATTGAATCAAATTCAAGTGAAATTACCAAATTACCCTTATATGATATTTTGTCCATTTTAGTCCGAAATTGATCTAATCAATTTTGAATGATTCTAAATCATTTCTAAGATGACTTAGCATGTTCAAAACATCAAAACACCAAAAGCCACAAAATCCCCAAAAATTCCTCACCATGCCGTGAGCCTCCATTTGGTGGCAACATTGACCATTTGGTCATTTCATGCTTCAAAACTCATCTTAATGAAATCCAATCAACATGAAACTTTGCATGCATCTTATACACACATAAATACACAACATATATGAAAACCCCCAAATTCGGAATTGGTTATAACCCTAATTTCTCAATTTCAACAAATTGGACAAATTGGACTTAATACACCAAATCAATTACTTCAATCATCAATCTTACATCCAATTCAAGTCTCAACACAATGAAACAAAACAACTCAAATCAATCTAGGTCATTTAAGAGTGGGTCAACAACTCTAGAATAGCAACATGGTTCATAAACTTAAAAGATTACATATAACTACAATAGTCATATCCTTTCTTCATCATACATGCTTTACAATTTCACCAAAGTTTTTCATCAACAAAACCACAAAGAACAAAGAAAGAAATAACCTTAGATATCAAAAATGAAAGCCTAGATCCTAAGGAACAATTTCCCTACTAATAGTAAGTTGGAGAAAACTTACTAAAATCAAGCTTTCTTGATTTTTCTTTCTTTCTCAAAGTTCTTCAAGCTTTCTTCAATGGAGTTTTACTTTTGTGAAATGTTTATTAGGTTAGTGAAATGAAAAAATGAAAAAAGTTTTATATGTGCAACATTTACACCTTGGCCGAAATTTGCATACCAAATTCAACAAATTGCAATTTCAATTTCATTGTGCATTATCTTTATTACAACTTGCATAAATATCTATTATCACCTTTATTAGATATTTATTTAAGTCAAATGGCAACTAAAGTCATTTACTAAATATATCCTAAAGTAAATATTTATATTTTAATTAATTTAATCATTTAATAATTAAATAATTAATTAATTAATCAAATACAAATATATTAATATATGTATAATATTTACATTAAATATTAAAAACATATATTCATTTAGGATAAAAGTCAAATAACTCATTTTGACTATTAATTAATGTGTATTTAAATTAATCAAGTATTAAATGTAAATACACAATAATTAAGGAAATGACTATCTAGTCTCTTTAGCATGTATCTTGCGTTTAACCATTAAACGACTTTATAAATAATCAATATTATTTATTTATTTGTTGCTCTAGTGCTCTACGAATATGTTTCATTATTGAGACTCTCTAGGTTCAGGTATATCCGTCACGAAATCAAATTCATGTCCATAATCTATCCACCCGTAGATTATGACGATCACGGATAATCTCGCTAAACCATACAGGTCGAGGTCATGGCAAATGTATAATTCCTCCGTCACAGGTATCCGGATAAATCCCAGAGATATAGATGTAAACGTCAAATCTCTATCGGGACTATCCAGTCGACTATTCTATTAGCAATCTCAAAAAGAATGTTTAGAACTAGCTTCTAAACTTACCACGGGCCCATGGTTTTATCTGATTGCTAATCATATGGACTACCTATGCTATGGTACACAGAACTGACGGATCTTATCTTGATACACATAGGACACCCTGAGGATCTATCTACACCCAACGAACAGGCGGAGGTCTGATCTAAATAGATCGGTGACGTGACTGCCATCTAAGTGTAGAAGATGTCTCATGTGCCCACTATGGAATCTCAAGTCTAAGAATCACAAGTGCTACTCACCCAAGAAGATTCTTATTGACGCTGGTGTACCATCCATTAAGAATCTTTGGTGAGTCGTTCAGTGTTTATCCACTATAAACACCTACACGTCTATACTAGTCTCCAAGACTTTTGGTTCATTGAGAAACCATTGGAATCATATATTCCAGTATACGACATGTACCGGTCTCAACGGTTTACTATACTGACCAAGTAGTGTAAACCTTGACCAGGAACTATATGAGAATGACAACGTCATGATACGACTCAATGTCCGTTGCGACGCTTTTGCAACTGTACCATGACTAATCATTCTAAGGTCATTACGTCTTTACCATATAAAAGATTAGATTATATTATAGAAACTGCATATATTATTACTGATAATAACGTTTTACAGAAGTATTTAACAAAAATACAACCGGGAATTGGCGCTCTGAGCACCAACCCCTATAGTGATTTCTTCCAATATCATTTTAAAGATGAAGTGGTTATCTTAAAGTTGGGTAATATATTGATTTATTAACGTGGAACACTAAATTATGTGTAAGCCTCTGTCGATGGTCAGACACAAACCCAATTTAACCTAATTGAACCATATGTCTATGTCAACCAAATTATCTGGATTCATTAAGTTTAAGTTCCAATTATGCTACCCCCGCCCGACAGGTATATTCCTATCCTGTAAGAAAATCTATTAAAGGGTTATCTATCCTCAAGGAAGATCGTGGGCTATTGAGTCTAAGGTTGAAACCTAAAATCCCTATGTCTAGTTCATTTTAGATTTACCAGATCAATTTTATTAATGGCCAGTTAATGAAAAAGCATTAAGATTAAGACTCAATAAATAAATCTTTATAATACCCAAACTATAATCTAACCCCTTATAAAACGGTGATATTAAAAGTCATCACAACCCCATATAATTAATTTAGTTACAACACATAACTAGGGCTAGTAAAAACTTGAAAATAAAAGACATAAAGTAAAATGCGGTAAAGTAAATACTGAAAAGTAAATTACAATAAAATGAAATGCTAAGGTAAAAGGAATTACTTTTACTACTACTAATTTAGATATCTCCCATAATATAATATATAAACTTGTGATAACATTACCAACCAGCCATATAGGCGGTATCCTGATTAAGTCAAATTAAGTCCAACTAGCCTTTAAGGCGGTAAAAAGATTTGTCCATGAACCTGCTATATAGGCGGTAAGAAAGTTTAATTACCAACCGACCAATCTGGCGGTATCCTTTTTAAGTCAATATTTTCAATAGTGAATATATTATATTTAAGGGAGATTAATCTAAATAACAATAGTAAAAGAATTACCTTTCACCCTAGCTGGGGAAGTTACCTCCTCATGGTAATAGTAAAAACTGTAAAAAGTAAAAAACAAGTAAATTACTATAATTACAAAACATAATTAAAATTAATTACAAAACTAAAAAAAATAAAAACTAAAAATTAAAAAGAAAGTAGAGAGATAAACTCTCTCTTTACATCAAAGAAATGAGAGAGAGTGGTATAACTAAACTGAAATTTGAAGCTATATTTATAGGCCCTGGTAGGCTTCCAGCGTCGCGACGCCAAGGCCTTTGGCGTTACTACGCCAGCTTCTCTGGACGTGGCACGCTCTGGTTCGTCGGTTGCAGATTCTGGATAAGCTGATAAGGTGACACATGGCAGAGTGGTTGGGCTTCAATTATTGTGACACGTGGCGGCTTCTGATTGGTCGAAGAGATTCTTATCCGCCACGTGTCAGATAAGGATTAGATACTCAATGATTGATGCTGACATGGTGGTGACGTGGCGGTGATGTGGCGACACGTGGGAAAGAGACAGTCGGCACCGTAGGATTGCGACACGTGGCACTTCCTGATTGGCTGATGATGATGTGGCGGTGAGGTGGCATTTTGACTTGGTCAACCCGGTGATGTGGCTGATGATGTGGAGTGACACGTGGCACACGTGGCGATGATGACTGTCGGCACCGTAGGATGCTGACACATGTCACGGTGCATGTTAGCAGATCTGCCGTGATGGTGACATGTGGCTCGGCACACGTTAGCAAAGTCAAACTTTCTCAGATTCTGATTTGTGGACCTGTCACACGTTAGCACTGTTCGGCGCATGTTAGACGTCGCGACGCTGAAGGTCTTGGCGTCGCGACTCGGGAATTTACCAAAATGCCCTTTTCATCCAATTTTCACTGTTTTGGCCCAAATCACCTCCAGAGTGTCCTGAAACTTTATTTATCTACAAAATAACACAAAACACATCAAAACGTTCACAAAACTCAAGAAACTATACAAAATATTTGGTTAAATGAGTAGGAAATAGTGATATAAATACCACTCATCAACCACGTATACTACGTCTGATATAGATCGCTTATTCCTGTAAGCATGTTTCCGGAGAATTGGGTAGGCATGGCACTTTGCTAGAGGCCAACCTTGTCTTGTGAATCGGTCTAAATGTAGTACGAGGTAGTCACGTGTTCGGATAGTCCGACGACCCGATTTACTGCCAACATAACCGAGGATCTCATGGGTCGCTTCCCAAAGATTCACCGATGACGTATGACTCGCACTTTAATTAATATGGGATTAATTTAATGAGAGAGAAAATTAATATGGGATTAATTGCAGAGACATTTTATCTGGGATAAAATATCAATTAAAGAGAGAGAACGATTAATTTGGAATTAAACGATAAAATAATATATTTGATATATTATATGAAATTGGATTTCGACGCGGAATTAAAATTAGATTTTAATTCGGGCGAACGAATTAATTTAGAATTAATGTAGTTCCTGGTAGGTACAGACAGTCCCATTCATGTTGAAGTAAATCAAGAACTGGCGATATGAAGCTGGAAGCGAACCAAGAATGACACTCCTGTTGGAAATAATTACCAAGCCCCAAGATCAACAAGAACAAGCAAAATATATAAATACATGAATGAATAAATTGAAGTATGGCGGAATCATACTCACAATACTTGAAATTGGATGCTTAGATGATGCGAAAACTCCTCCCTTGTGCAGTGATGCTCTCGGCCAAGAAGAAAAGAGGGACTCCAAGTCAAGTTTGATCCTTCCAAGCTCAAGGATTAGTTTCCCATAACACCTATGTATGATCCCTTGAAGGTGCTAGCTTTTGTTGTGATTTTGAATGCACAACTTCTTCAAATCTTGCCACAAAAATTGAAGAAATGGAGAGACCAAAACTGCATGCAGTTTCGGCAATGTGAGAGAGAGGAGTGTTATGATTTTTTGTTACAAAAATCAATTTATATTTATGCCATAATATTTATTAAATTAATAATAAACTTATGACACAAATCATGCAATGGCTTAGAGTGTCAAACACTCAAACTCCATGCAAAACCATTGAGTGTATTGTACACTATCACCATGCAATGTATTAACAATTAAATAATACATAAAATGACATGTGTCATGTGGGCCCCACACGTTTCCAAATGAAAGTGGGCCCACGTGCACTCACGCGTTCGGGTTCGATATTTCCGAAATACCAAACTTACATCGCGACGTTAATTAAATCGAATTTAAATAAATAATTGCGCCTAGCGAAATTATTATCTACGTCGCTAACGAATTAATTCTAAATTAACTCGTTTGCCCGAATTAAAATCTAATTTTAATTTCGCGTCGAAATCGAATTTCGATTATTATATCGAATATAATAATTTTACGATTATTTCCAAATTAATCGTTCTCTCTCTATGTATAGTACTTTATCCAAGATAAAGTCTCTCCGTAATTAATCCAAGATTAATCGAGTTTGAATCATACGTCATTGGTGAATCTTCGGGAATCGACCCAAGAGATCTCTGGATATGTTGGCAGTAAATACGGCCGTCAGATTATCCGAACACGTACGTACCAAGTACTACATTTTTACCGATTTACAAGACAAGGTTAGCCTCTAGCAAAACGCCATGCCTACCCAATTCTCCAGAAATATTCTTATTGGAATATAAGATCTATAACAGGCGTAGTATACCGTAGTATTGTGTATATCGAACCAGTATCGAATGATCACATGTAAGGCCTGGGGCTGGAGATGTGTCTGCCCCGTACGATACACATATCGGACATCAAGCAACCAGTCTCTTTGAATCGGATAATCCTGACCTAGTCATATTATCCCGATGGTTGCAACCATTATAGAGTACTAGTTCTGTATCCCTCGCGATCATCATCTCCATATGTCTGAAGTGATACTTCCATCTTGACATCACATCCAATACACTACGATTCTCGATAAACCCAGAAGAGGTGTACACAGAACCCGTTAAAGCCCTGGACCACCAAAACTAAAGTTTACCGATTGTCGTAAGTACTAGCGATGCAAGTCTCAGGTTAAGATCATATGCACCTACCCTGAAGCGGACTCCCATAGACACGCAGACATACTACCAATGGGATTCCGCGGGGTCTATCCAGAGCGAAGCTGTTTTCCGTACCATCGGTAAAACACAACCTCCTACCGCACTTGCATAAGTATCCTATACTTAAATATATGAGAACTATGCCGTTGTGCCCTCACAACATGCACAATGCAGTACTAGTCTATTCCGCATTATCGATGTCCAATCTCGATAATACTACGACTAGGGATATTTAATGATTAAACCTTATGGATTGATACCGTCTCATATCATCACAATCCGGAACTAATCATAGGGACTCTTACCATTTATATCAAATGTAAATAAATTACAAAACGGTAAAAGGCAATTTCATTACTACATAGTTAATTTTGTACAATAATACAATATCATTTACAAAATAGTGACGCTATGGGTCATAACTGTCTAACAACTCCTACCGAGAATGTCATTCAAGATGAGATTTTGTTGCCTTAACTGATCGATCAAATCGATCATCTGAAGAACATGTGGGCTGACATCTTGCCCCTCATCCAGACGCGCATGGACAGTGCCATTGCGACTTTATGAACAATCACTTGTTCTTGGTTCTCAAATGATTGTCTCAACCGCGTCATCATACTATAGGAATCTAGCATACCATAGTATTGTTTCTTGAGTTTCGGAGACAGTGAACTAAAGATGTATGATTTAACCCTTAAATCATCATCCTTCCAAGTTTTAAAAACTTGGTGTTCCTGTGGGACACAGAAATTGGCGACGCTGTTCTAGGCTCGCGGCCTGGTTGGGAGTACGAAATAACATGGAGTCGCCACTCGGTGTGAACCGGGACAAAGATTTAAGGCCGCACTCACCCCTCGCAAGGGAAGACCTCAAACCGTTGGGTTCAGAATGGTCCCTTACTTATGTCACTTGTGATGATATGATTTGTGCAATAAATCAATCGAGTCTACTCAATAATCATGCTCAAGGGTACTTAGATATAACATGCTTTCATCTAACTAACTCATAATCTAAGTTTGCATGCTTGAAAATAAATCTTTAAACAACAAATACGCAATGCAACACAATGAGCATATTGAACCATTAAACTGAAATAAACAATAACTAATTAAACATGAACATAACTAAACAAAACATCATGCATGAAGAATAAGAAACAACATGTCTAAATAACATAATCATGCTTTGAAAATAAGAATTATGAACTAAACTAAATCATGCTTTAAATAATAAATAAATAACCTACGAACTACAACATGCTCAAACACAAGTTTGGATGAGACGAAATACGTGTCTCTTAAGTGGTACGTGGCGTTGTATCCCGAGTACAAACCGCACTACCGTCCATTCGGATTCGGCTACAGAATTTACGTCCGGGTTTCCATCCGATATACCACAAAAGGGAACACACATCCCGCTCATCCAACAATCACATCATGCCTCAAACGACTCTCATGCGATAATATTTCTAACATAAATAAAATAAACGAAAGATAATAATAAAGAAGGTGCCCTCAGGTCTAACCTCTCTTGTCGTCTCAAGAAAGGGCGTTACACCGTCCGTTGGAAGAGTGAGTGATCCGTTACTTTTCCGATTTACTAGCTCAACGTCTTTCCTTGCTGTTTTGATGTTCGGGCCACTGTTTTTCCTCAGTTTCACTGTTATTTTCGGTGAATTTTCTGGTCACTTTTTCAGGTGTGTTAAGGGACTGTTATCGGCAGTTTTGGGGGCTATTTGTGCATTTTTTGGACTGGTTTGGGGTTGTGTTTTGTGACTGTTTTAGGAAATTTTAGGGGTTGTTCTGGGCAGTGAGTTGGCTGAATTTGCAAGGGTATTTGCGACAGTGAGTGTATGCTGTGGATCTGCGCATGAACCAAGGCAAGGGCGTGAAGGGTAGCAATTTGTGAGGCAGCGGCTGGCAGATTTTTGGGTCGGTAAGCTGGGTGCGTTAATGTGTTGTGACGTGTTTGAGGCAGGGGGAAGCGGGTCCTTACTTATTGTTGAATGGGCTGGCTGAGTGTAGGTTATTAACGTGAGGCAAGGGGGACGAGTGTTGGCGTGTTGAGGGCTTTGTGTGGTCCACTCACGTGAATGAGCAGTACGCGTCTTATGGCAGTAGGGTGTGGGCTTTTTGTGAAAGGTGGCGTGAGCTGTTTGAACGTGAGGCTAAGGTGCAGGCTGTGGCGTGGCGCTAAGTGTGTGCAGTTTGAGTGGGTTACGTTGAGGGAGAGTGGTTTTGGCTAGGTGGCGAGAAGGAAGATTTTGGTGTGAGGCAGGTGCTACATGAATGAGGGTTCTGTCTGTGTTTAGTGTAAAGGCTTGTGAGGGCAGTGGCTCTTTAGGGTTTATATATATTTGATTTTGCCGAGAGTAAGGGGAGTCGTGAGGTCTAGGTCAGGGGGCTGCTCATTGGTGTGTGTTGGCTGTGAAGGGCAGTGGTTGTTAAAGGCTAGGGTTTGTGCTGCTGTTTGAGTATGGCTGCATGAAGTGTAGGGTTTTGTTGGCTTATGAACGTGAGGAACTGGTGGAGAGAGACGTGAGCAGTGTGAAGTAGTTGAGGGAGGTGGAGGTCAGGGGGGCTTGTTACGTGAAGGGAGGCTAGGGTTTACGCTGTTTTGTTGGTGTTTCTGTGTCGGAAAAGAGACTGTGTGGCGCGAAACAAAAGGGGGTGATGTGTTGCTGTTTGATGGCAGTTTTCCGAGAGAGTGAAGAGATAAGGGGGTGTTTACGTGAGAGAGGGGAAGCTGGGACGTGAGTGGTGTGAAGCAGTTGAGAGAGGTGAAGGTCTGCGTGAGTGGAGGGGTGTCTTGCGTAGGTTGATGATGAAGATAAGGGAGGAGAGTTGCAGTGCAGTTTTTTGAACGAGGTGAGTTTGTTGATGGCTTTGCCGAGAGTTGTTTTGCCGAGAGAGGAGGGGTGCCGAGAGGTTGATTTGCTGTGGAGATTAGGGTTTCATTTTTTGTTTTTGCCGTCAGAGTCTGAGGGATGAGAGGAGCCAAGGGTTAGATTTGTGTAGTTTATATAGAGAGGGAATGTATGGTTTGCATGGTTTTGAAAGGAAATAAAATCAATTAATATTAGGTGTATTTAATTTGATTATTTTAGGTAAGAAATATGTAATTTAGGTGGTGAATTATTTAAATTAGGTGGTTGATTTAATTTAATTTGGTAGGTGATTTTTAAATTTTGGAAATGATTAATTTAATTTTGGAATTTGATTTAATTTAATTAGGTTTAATAATTAGATTTAGTTTTAATTAAATTTAATTTCAATTTAATTGGTTTTGATTTAATTGGTTATAATTGGTTTTAATTTAATTTAGATTTCATTTAATTTGTTTTAATTTACTTTAATTAGTTTTAATTTATTTTAGTTTAATTTGTGACATATATTTTAAATGTTTTAATTCTTATTGGATGTGATTTAATGGGCTTGGGCTAAGGTTAAGTTTTAAAATAGAGGTCCAACAAAGCGAACCCGAAGCGAAACAAGCGAGTTAAATCCAACGAAAAAAATGCTAATTTCCAACTTTACCCTTCCAACGTCCGTTTCCCGCGGCTTCCACAACTAAAGAGGTAGTGTCTCAATACGAGACTCATCATCGGGCCTTATATGCAAAAAATGTAGTGCCTACAGTTCCTCCTCCAAAGCATCCGCACCCACAGCAAGGGGCAACGGACCCTCAAGAACATATCCCAGCTTTTCAGAATCGAGGACAATCCTCAAATCCAATTCCCAGTCAGCGAAGTTCTCAGCGCCCTTCAGTTTGTTCGCATCAAGCATACGCGCAAACTGATTTGTGGATTGTGCCGCCATCGCCAATCTATCATATAGATCACGAAAAACGGTTAGCAGAAATTAAGTAGTTTCATATAATATCAAAAGCATAAACTAGATCATGGATTTTTAATCTAAAAATGCCCCTCCCACTAAATCATGCAATACTGTAGTCTCCAAATAGAATACAAAGATTTAATATTTAAATTAAATACAAATAGTGAAAAGTGGATCCCGTGAATATATTTCAGCTCACAGCAGAGGCACGGTCTCGCCTACGTATATTCATCAGGTAGACAACTCATTTGTCAATCACTCAATCGTGACTCCTGGGTTTCCGGTCCTGTTCGTTT
This sequence comes from Zanthoxylum bungeanum, assembly GCA_019454045.1. Lineage (NCBI taxonomy): Eukaryota > Viridiplantae > Streptophyta > Magnoliopsida > Sapindales > Rutaceae > Zanthoxylum > Zanthoxylum bungeanum. Next base: position 10,691 of record SKCR01039926.1, read on the forward strand.
CTCGTTGTCGCTGCGAAGGCAAGCCCACAAGGAGACGTACCAAGGTTAAACTCGTCAATGATAAACTCAAGTTACTTACGTAATCCTGACAGCTAGGGCACGTTCAAAATTCCGCTTTCGCTTGAATTTATCTAGTATATGATATACATCTGGTATAAATAAATCTCTATCGGCTACACCCTCAAAGCAGAGGCACGGTCTCGGATGTAGTCACAGAGAAGTATTCATAAACCGTATTGACAAGACGGACCAAATAATATGCATCAAATACATAATTACATTAAAACCCTATTAATTAGGGATTTTCCGCTAAGTGTCATACACCTTAAATCTAACCAAATTAGATTATAATAAGCATGTATAAAGTCAAGAAAACATGATTAAACATTGATTTAATTAAAGCTAATCATTTTAGGGGGCCTAGAATCAGACTCGCTCTGATACCATTTTGTAGGGGTTTTCAGGGGGTAAATCCGGTAACGCAGCGGAAGCGGTGGAAAATCAGATTTTTCGATTTCAAAACTTTTTCTCAGATTAATTAAATAAACATATTTATTTAACATTCCAATAATCAAATTATGAATAAAATTCAATAAATCATATTTAAGTGAATTTACCGAATTACCTTTACTTGGTATTTTTGTCCATTTTAGTCCGAAATTGATCAAATCATTTTGAATAATTCTAAATCATTTCTAAGATGAACTTAGCATGTTCAAAACATCAAAACACCAAAAGCAACAAAATCCCCAATTTTTGTTCATTTGGCCGAATGCCTCCCTAAGGTGCCAATTTATGCACTTTGTCATTTCATGCTTCAAAACACATCAAGATGTAATCCAATAAATATGAAATTTTATATGCATCATATACACATCCTTATACACAACATAAATGAAAAGCCCCAAATTTGGAAGTGGTCATGAACCCTAATTTTTCAATTTCTTCAAATGGTTAAATCAATTACTTTAATCATCATTCTTCCATCCAATCAAAGTCTCAACACAATGAAACAACTCAAGATAAAATCTAGGTCATCTAATAGTGGGTCAACAACTCTAGATTAGCAACAAGGTTTCCAAAACAACAAAAGAATACTTATAACTACAATAGTCATAAGCTTCCATCATTATACATGCTCAACACTTTCAACAAAACTTCCATCATTAAAAACACAAAGAATAAAGAAAATAATAACATAAGAACATCACAAGATGTAGCCTAGATCCTAAGGAACATTTTCCTTTCTAATAGTAAGTTGAAGAAACTTACTAAAATCCAAGCTTTCTTTGTTTTTAACTTTCTTCCTCACAACCTTTCTTTGCTTTCTTTAATAGAGTTTCTTTGTAAAGTGTATTAGGTTACAAATAAAATGAAAAATGAAAAAAAATATATACTTGTTGACCAAATGGCCTTGGCCGAATTTCAACAAGCAAATACAAGAGTTGTAATTTCAATTTTATTTGATTTAAATCTTGTCAACATGATAAAATATCTAAATAACACTTTATAGATATTTATATTAAGTCAACAAAGGCAACTTAATCATTTAAACCAAATATCCAAATGTTAAGATATTTATATTTTAATTAATTTAATCATTTAACAATTAAATAATTAATTAATATTAAATACAAATATATTAAATATATGTATTATATTTACATTAAATATCAAATACATATATTTATTTAGGATATAAGTTAAATATCTCAATTTGACTATTAATTAATGTGTATTTAAATTAATCAAGTATTAAATGTAAATACACAATAATTAATCAAATGGCTATCGGGTCCCTTTAGCACGTATCTTGCGTTTAACCTTTAAACGACTTTATAAATAATCAATATTATTTAATAATGTTGCTCTAGTGCTCTACGAGTATATTTCATTATTGAGACTCTCTAGATTTAGGTATATCCGTCACGAAATCAAATTTCGCGTCCATAATTTATCCACCCGTAAATTATGACGATCACGGATAATCTCACTGAACCATACAGGTCGAGGTCATGGAAAATGTATAATTCCTCCGTCACAGGTATCCGGATAAATCCCAGAGATATAGATGTAAACGTCAAATCTCTATAGGGATTATCCAGTCGACTATTCTATTAGCAATCTCTAAAGGAATGTTTAGAACTAGCTTCTAAACTTTACCATGGGCCCATGGTTTTATCTAATTGCTAATCATATGGACTACCTATGCTCTAGTACACAGAACTGACGGATCCTATCTTGATACACATAGGACACCCTGGGGATCTATCTACACCCAACAAACAGGCGGAGGTCTGATCTAAATAGATCGGTGACGTGACTGCCATCTAAGTGTAAAGATGTCTCATGTGCCCACAATGGCATCTCAAATCTAAGAATCACAAGTGCTACTCAACCCGTGAAGATTCTTATTGACGTTGGTGTACCATCCATTAAGAATCTTTGGTGAGTCGTTCAGTGTTTATCCGCTATAAACACCTACACGTCTATACTAGTCTCCAAGACTAATGGTTCATTGAGAAATCATTGGAATCATATATTCCAGTATACGACATGTACTGGTCTCAACAGGTTTACTATACTGACCAAGTAGTGTAAACCTTGACCAGGAACAGTCGAAGAATGACAACATCATGATACTACTCAATGTCAGTTGCGACGCTTTTGCAACAGTACCATGACTAATCATTCTAAGGTCATTACGTCTTTACCATATAAAAAAATAGATTATATTATAGAAACTGCATATATATTATTCATAATAATAATGTTTTACAGAAGTATTCAAAAGAAATACAACCGGAAATTGGCGCTCTGAGCACCAACCCCAACATGTAATCTATATGTTTCTTGACTTTTCGGTTCTACGCTAACGGAAACGTAACGGAAATTTAATGGTTAAATTGAGTTATGTTTTCTAAGGTAGAATGGAGTTGTTTACAAAATGATTTAGATTGAAATTCTGCATTAGATGTGGATCAATGCTTCATTGAGGAATATCCTCGCTTAAAATAAGGTTGTAAAGTAACGTGTATTGGATGCATGTTTCTTGGTCCGTCTTGTCAATATGATTTATGGGTAACTTTCTATGGCTGCATCCGAGATCGTGCCAAAGCAGTGAGGGTGTAGTTGATAGAATTTTATCCTTGCCGGTTGTATATTGATACTAGACAAATTCAAGTGAAAGTGGAAATCCTGAACGTGCCTGTTGGACAGTTAATACCCATAGCATCACTATTTGTACAGATCATGGTGTTGTTGTACAAATTAACTATGTGACAAAGGAAATTGCTCTTCTGTCATTTGTGATTAGATCACCAAGATGTATAAATGATAGAAGGTCCATATGATTAGTTCCGGATTTAGATGATATGAGACAATATCAATCCATAAAGGTTTAATCATTAAATATCAATAGTCGTAGTATTATCGAGACTGGACATCGATAATGCGGAATCGACTAGTATTACACTTGTGCGCGTTGTGAGGGCATAACTGCATTGTTCTCATATATTTGGGTATAGGATACTCATGCAAGTGTAGTAGGAGGTTGTGTTTACCGATGGTACGGAAATAACTTCGCTCTGGATAGACCCCTCAGAATTCCATTGGTAGTATGACTATGTGTCTGAATTAGGGTAGGTGTATTTGGTCTTAACCTGAGACTTGCACCACTAATACTTGCGACAATCAATGTACTTTGGTTTTGGTCGTCCAGGGCTTTAACAGGTTCTGTGTATGCCTCTTCTGGGTATATTGAGAATTGTAGTGTATTGGGTGTGATGTCGAGATGGAAGTATCACTCTAGTCATAGTGGAGATGATGATCACATAGGATACGAAACTCGTTCTCTTATATGCTGCAGCTATCGGGATATTATGACTAGGTCATATTTATCCGATTATAGAGACTAGCTACCAGAGATCCGATATGTGCTTCGTACGGGGCAGACACATTTCCAGCCCCAGGCCTTGCATGTTACATCCGATACTGGATCGTAATACGCAATACTACGTATACTACGTCTGATATAGATCACATATTCCTGTAAAGATATTTCTGGAGAATTGGGTAGGCATGGCGCTTTTCTAGAAGCCAACCTTGTCTTGTAAATCGGTAAAAACGTAGTGCTAGGTACATACGTGTTCGGATAGTTTGACGACCAGATTTACTGCTAACATATCCGGGGATCTCATGGGTCGTTTCCCGAAGATTCACCGATGATGTATGACTCGCACTTTATTAATCTGGGATTAATTCGATGAGAGAGAAAATTAATCTGGGATTAATTATTGAGATATTTTATCTGGGATAAAATATTAATTAAAGAGAGAAAACGATTAATTTGGAATTAATTGATAAAGTTAATATATTCGATATATTAAATGAAATTGGATTTCGACTCGAAATTGAAATTAGATTTTAATTCGGGCGAACGAGTTAATTTAGAATTAATTCGTTATCGACGTGAATAGTAATTTTACTAGGCATAATTATTTAATTACGTTGCAACGGAAAAATTCGTTAATTTGGAATTAGCAAACCCGAGCCCTGGAGTGTTTGCGGGCGCACTCGCATTGTGAATTAAAGTGCGGCCCACAAGTCACATCTAGCGTCAAATCACTAGTCAATCAAGTGATGGAAGTCACATTACTTTGAAAAAAGTGATGTCTAATCACTTTTGATGTGAATAGTTGATGTGGTAGTTGGATGGCATTAATTGTTTTTGCCTTGACTTCTTGAAAGAGAAAAATGTGTATTAGATACACAATTTTTCCAACATCCAAAAACACTTAACACTTTTCTCTCTTCTCTCTTTCCTCTTCCCTCTCTCTCGGCCAAGGGCCATCTTCTCCTTCATTTTCACTGTCAAAAACCGTGAGCTATAGGAGAAGCAAAGGATGTTTTGCGATAAAATTTCTGGAGTGCTAGCACGCTTTAAGGGTCTTGCGAAGGTGATAGGGAACCGCACCCGTGAGCATGGAATCACAACACAATGCTTGGAGCTTCATGGAGGTGATGAACGAATTCTTGGAGGAGGAAAAAACTGCCATTGCCGAGAGCTTCTAGGAGGAGTACAAAGAGTTTTGTTCTTCGTCGCATCGCTCAACCGATCATTGTAAGTATTCCGCAACTTCTTTGAGTATTCGTACATATTATTTCATTGCTTGAATTGATCCATGTGACCCAATAGAAACCCAACAATGGTATCAGAGCCATTTTGGGCATGAAACTTTATTAGGGTTAAAATTGGGTAAATTGAATTTGAGCATGTTTAAGTGAAATTAATTGTTTGAGCATGCTTGTAAATGAATGACTTGGAGTTATTTGTGATCAATTTTGTGAAAATTGGATTGGATCATTTTTCTCCAAAATTCTAGGCTTGGCCGAGAGGTATATGTGCCTTAAGTCTTGGTATTTTTTGTGTTTTTGATCATTGGATGAGTTGGAAAACATTGGGTTATGTTGATTTTGGATTTAATTGGATTGAAACCGAATTGGACAAATAAAACCCCAAAATGCCGAGACTATAAGCATGGAAAATGACTTGATTTTTCATTAAAATGTGTTGGACATGTTTTGATGTTAATGAGCATAATTAATTGTACAAATTTGTGTTTGGAAATGTTAGTTTGGGTAATTAATTATGGCATACACTTTAGTTAATTAAGTTATGAAATTTGGAATTTTGTAATTTAATTAATTGGGCATATTTTGGAAATTGGGCTTAATGGGCTTGGTTGTATGAAGATTGGTTTAGGCTAAATTGGTTGGATCCAATTGGGCCCAAAACCATATCCATAAAGTCCAATTATGACTTAATGGACCTTTAATATTTAATTGGGCCTAATGGGCCTAAATTGGTTTCTTGGCAAATCAGGGTGATTCCTTAAATGAGCTTTGGTATTTGGGTTTGACCGATGTTGACCAAAAGTCCATGCCTTAAGAAATTAATTAAAAGCCCATTGGACTTTAATTAAATTAACATTGGATGTTAATCGGGCTTTGAGACCCGTAACGTTTAGATTTAGAATCTAAGTGGTAAAGGTTCTTTAATAAAGTGTAATATTTAATTTGGAATTAAATAGTGAATTAGTATTAAATACATATTAAATTGGATTTAATGTTGTAGTTTAATTTAATTCAAGAATTCGTACTTAAAGTACTTATTCGCAAAACGAGTTGGACTCGAGCAAAATCAAATCGTTGTTTGAACATTGGATGGTCATTAATATTCAGATTAATTAATTGGATTAGATTGATTGATAACATGCTTGTGTGAATACATGGTTGCGATGCATGAATAATGTATATCAGATGGATATTAGACGGGTAGGGTAATTTTGGAAATTGTTGTAATAAACTTAGAATTTATTAAATTGGACTTGCCAGTCCAGCCTATACCTTCTTACTCTTTGTATTTCTCTTATCACCTATTCCCCTCAATGTAAATGAGGTTTCTTTAGAAGTGTTATCTAACGGGTAGAAGCAATACTTGTGCTAGCGGGAGAGAGGAAATGGAGATATGTTCTAGAAATAATGTGTTAAGTATCCATCCGCATATCATTATTATTTTATTTATATGCGCCTTATTATGTGTTAGAATGCATGTTTAAGGGTGTATGGTGATTAGACCTTAACAAAGATAATAAATTGGTTCCCAATTGCACGCGAAAAACCCTCAAAACATATTAAGCGTTTTTCCTTCCATTGAGTGATTCTTACTCAAGATCCAAGACTGGCATTGGTTTGTTGGCCAAAGTTAAGGCATTTGTCCGTCGAGGATGTGTTTGAATCATTAAGGCTTTGTTCCATATTGGTGTCTTGTCCAAGTTGTGATTTGTTGGCCAAAGTCAAGATCACTTCTTGTCAATCGACATTGATCACGAAGCTTTCCAAGGTCAATGGGTTCAGCTTAACTGTGATCACTAAGTTTTTTGTGCCAAAGCCAAGGCTTAGTTGATTCAGAGGAAAAAGGTTAGGCAATATATTGGATATATTGGCATATTTAAGATATATGTTTCAGACTTGGATGTCCACCTACTGGATCTAGGAATTGGATGGGATCCAATTGATCTTAGAGATCTACCTAGTTAATTATCATACAATTTGTTGGCCAAAGTCAAGATTGTGTGTTATTTAATGGGATCCTAGGCCAATAGGAAACAAGGTTTCCCGAGTACTCCATAGAGGGTTAGAGGCTTGCCGAAAAATATTGGGAATCAATTATTAAATTTGCAATATTCGTTTAGTTTCCATACGCGCTCATTACAAATATTTCATCAAATAAATTATTTATTAGTTGGACTAATATTTAATCGTTGTTTTAAAACAGTTGGACTGTATTCAAACTACTTCAATTAATTGTTGATTTTATAATTGGATTATAGTAATCAATATAATTGAATTAATCAATTAAATTATAATTGATTATATAGTTGGACTATAGTAATCATTATAATGAATAGTACCTAAAATCGTTGATTGGATAGTTTAACTATAGCAATCAAGATAAATTGAAAGATTAGTGTTTAAAACATAATAATGGGTGAAAATGTATTTAAACGACTTTAATTTTCAAATTTGGAATAATGCATCAGGATAGTCCTGAATATTAAGAAGTTACTTTATTAGATAAAATAACATCTTAAGCCTAAGCCTGGAGTTAAACAAATAATAGAACATGATCTTTGGAAGATTCATGTGATGATAACTTTAGTGCTTAATCTGTTATGCTTGCCGAAATAGACTCCTTAATTTCTTAATCAGAACTAAGGATTAGATCCTTATAGTATGATATTGAAATTGAAGGATCTTCATAGATCTATCCTTAGATCTTAGAAGTAGAAGTTGCAATAGATAACTCTTGGAGAGTTAATGGCTATACTCAATGAGATAAAGCCAACTTTCGCAATAAGGCAAGAAGCGCAAGGCGCATCTTATTTCAATATTCTAGAAGGCAAGGCTTGGCCAAAGGTTTATGCGGTGTGGAAAAGGGGCAAAGGCAAAGTCATTATAATCTTCTGGGAAGACAAAGGACATATCCCAAAATGTCTGCCTAAATTGTGGAAAACGGGATCGCAGAAGCGTGACTGCCGTATGGACAAGGCAGACATGAAGGAATTGAAGACGGGTAAGGCTCTGACTTCAAATATATTTGTCATCAACATGTTCACTACTAGTATTAAAATTGGATTTTAGGTACTGGATGTGGTACATGAATATGTACTGGTGTGCAGAATCTGCTGATAAGCAGGATACTGACTTCAGTTGAGATTTATCTGCGAATTGGAGACGGGACGAAAGTCGTTGTTTTAACCGTAGATGCCTAAGTTTAGGAACTACTCTTCAGGTATGTACTTAAATTAGGAAACTGTTACAATGTAACTAGTTTGACTAGATACATTATCTCTATATTAGGGTTTAATCCGTTGCGGATATACCTTTATATTCTAGAACACTAAAGTGTTTCATTATATAAAGATGATATTGAGATTAACACATTAGATGTGAATAACAGTATTTATATTTGAATATAAATAAATCTCAAACGTATGACATGACAAACAAATAGCTCGAACTGAGAAAATTAGTTGAGACTTATATGTGGCATTGTTGTCTAGGACACAATTAAACAAGACTCGTATATCCACACTTTCGAAGAGTGGATACTATGACAGATTTGATTCCATTCAAATGATGTCTATGAATATAGTTTATTGGGCAAAGTGCCTAAAACGCCTTTACTTGGTAAAAGTGCAAGTGCCACCGATCTGTTTGCCCTCGTTCATAGTGACGTATGTGGGCCCATATCTAGCTAGGCTAGAGGTGGATATGAATGTTTCGTGACCTTTACGGATGTTGCATCGCATTATGGTTATGTATTTCTTTTAAAACACGAATCAGAAACTTTTACAGTTTGGACACGAAGTAGACAAACAGATCGGCTAAAGTATTATACCGTCACGGTTAGACCATGGTGGAAAATACTTAAGCAATAAGTTTCTCAAATACTTGAAAGGGTATAGTATTCTTTCAAATGAGGACTCCTCCTGGAAAATGTCAATTTGACGGTGTGTCCGAACAGAGAAACCGAATTTTGTTAGACATAATAAGGTTAATCATGAGTCGCTCTGAGCTACCATTTCCTTCAACAGATAAGCATTAAGAGTGCAAAACTTTTTTAGAATGAGGTTCCATAAAAATCTGTTTGACAGATTTCATATTAGATATGAACAGGAAAGAAAGCAGGTTTTCTCATTCCTGAAGATTTGGGAATGCTGGGCATATGTTTGGATGATACCAAACTAGAACCCAAATCGGATAAGTGCCTAAGTTGTAGGTTATCCTAGGGATACCAAAGTATAGTACTTATACAACTCACAAGAGAACAATTTAATTGTTGCTCACCATGCGGTTTTTCCTAAGAGAAATACCGATATGCATTGGTAAGTTGGAGGAAAGTAAAACTCGATGAAAATCGGAGTAATACTGTTCCCGGCACCGATTCCTTAATGGAACACAAATAGTCCATCAAGGATGAAACTATACCAATAATCTTCGAATACACAAGAACCACGTAAGTCGGAAAGAGTCAGAAAACAACCTGGGTATGGGTTTATGATCTCACCTCATAAAGATGTCAATCTTATTGATGAATATGAACTGACTACGTATGAGGAAGTGATACAAGGTATCGACTCCCTATTATGGCAAAGTGCCATGAAATCCGAAATGGATTCAATGCATACCAACTAGTTTGGATACTAGTTGATGTACCGCAAGACATTGTGCCTATTGGTACTATATAAGTCTTCAAGGAAGACATACATGAATGGCAACATACCAACGTACTAATCTAGACTTGTAGCGAAAAAGGTATCATTATCACATTGTGTCGATTACGATGAAAACTTTTGTTGGACAATTATGACCCATAGCGTCACTATTTGTACAGATCATGGTGTTCTTGTACAAATTAACAATGTGACAAAGGAGATTGCACTCTTATCATTTGTGATTAGATCACCAAGATATATAAATGATAGGAGGTCCTTGTGATTTTTTCCTGGATTGAGAATGATATGAGACAGTATCAGTCCACGAAGGATAAATAATTAAATATCCCTAGTCCGAGTATTATCGAGATTGGACATCGATAAATGCGTAAAAGACTAGTATTACACTTGTGCGCGTTGTGAGGGCAAAACGGCATAGTTCCCAAATATTTGGGTATAGGATACTCATGCAAGTGTAATAGGAGGTTGCGTTTTACCGATGGTACGGGAAACAGCTTCGCTCTGGATAGACCCCCTCAGAATTCCATTGGTAGTATGACTATATGTCTATGGAAGTCCGAAATCAGGGTAGGTGTATTTGGTCTTAACCTGAGACTTGCACCGCTAATACTTGCAAAAATCAATATACTTTGGTTTTAGTCGTCCAGGGCTTTAACCGGTTTCTGTGTACGCCTCTTCTGGGTATATCGAGAATCGTAGTGTGTTGGGTGTGATGTCAAGACGGAAGTGTAGGACACAGAACTTGGGCGACGCATGCTGTTCTAGACTCAGAGCCTAGTTGGGAGTACGGAGTAGCCAACGGGGGACTAAACTGGAGAAAAAAAAGGAGTCGCCACCCGGTGTGAACCGGGAAATGATTTAAGGCCGCACTCACCCCTCGCAAGGGAAGACCTCAAACCGTTGGGTTCGGAATGGTCCCTTACTTATGTTGTTTGTAATGAATGGATTTGTGCAATATTAACCAAGTTTACTCAACATACATATTGGTCAAAATAGTCTAAATTCTTATAAAGCCTAAATCTAGGTTTGCATGCTTCAAAGATAAGCCAAGAAAGCGGTAAACATAACTCATGGATATTTAAATTAATACATGCGAAACAAACATATGGCCAAGGAATTTGGCCGTTCTCAATTTTGGACCTCGCATACTCGGTTGAACGTATTCCACGTCAACCGAGCACGCCGTGTCCGGGACAACAAAATAAATATAATAAAGGGTGCCCTCAGGTCTTACCTTTTAAGTCGCTTTTCGGGAGTGCGTTTCACGGTGCCGGAAGGGTTATCGTTCCGCTGTTTTCACTGGTTCACTATTTTGCCGCCGTTTCGGGTGCAATTTCGGTGGCTTGGAGGTGCAGTTTAGGGATGGTTTGTTGCCTTTGTTGTCTGTCAAAAGAGGCAGTTTGTGCGTGGCTTTGAAGGGGGTGTGTTGGCTGCTGTGAAGTGAGTGAGGGCTGCTCGGCAACGTGAGGGGTTGAAATGGAGGGGACTGTATGCTGTGAAACTGTGTTTTACGTGGGGTTGTTTGCGTGTGTGTGTTGCTGGCTGTGTCATTGCATGAAGAATGGGGGTAGCGTTGAGGGCTTATACGTGAGTTGGGGCTGACCTTTTACGTGTGCATGGTATTGTGGCTGAAGGGTTCTTGTTTGGTCGTGAGGTTTGGGGCAGTTTGGCGTGAGCTTGTGCGTTTGTTGAATGAAAGCAGGGGCTATTTCATGTGCGCATGGGGCAGCTGTTACATGAGGGTTTGGCTGGGCACAAAGGAGCTGGTTACGTGAAGGGTTGCTTTGTGTCCTTTGAGTACAGTGGCGTGAGGATAATGCTTAGGGGGCTGAGTGGTCTCTGTTTGATGGGTGTGCAACTTGTGCGTGTGAGATGTCTGTGCAGTTTGTGAGTGAAGGGGCAGTGAGGGCTCGAGTGTGTTAGGGACGTGCGTGAATGCTTGCTGTGAAGGGTTTCACGTGAGAGAAATTAGGGGCTGTGTGGTGTGCGTACACATGAAGGTAGTGAGCTGGTCGATGTTTGTATTGCCGAGTAGTGGGGCAGTGTTTTCACGGGGCGTTAGGGTTATTGGCAGCGTGTGGTGAGGGCTGCTGCCGAGAGGGGCTGCTTGTGTTTGTTTGAGAGTGAGAGGGCTGCCGAGGGTTGAGAGTGATGATGAGCAGCGAGAAGGGGTGCTGGTTCACATGGGCTGCATGGCCGAGAGAGGAGGAGAGAGAGGGCGTGAGTCTTTAGGGTTTTATGTGTGCCTGGCCTCTGTATTGAGTGAGTGTGTGCGTGATGCAGTGAAGTGAGTGAGGGCTAGGTGGCAGTGTGTGCCATTTGTGCGTGGGCTGTGTGCTTGTGAGAGTGGCGTGAGTGCAAGGTGTCAAGTGAAGGTGTTGCGTGAGTGGGAGCTGTGAGTGTGTGTTGCAAGTGAAGGAGGATAATGGCGTGAAGGTTTGCAGTGCGTAAGTGGCCGAGAGGGAGAGCTAGCTAGGGTCTCATCATTTGTGTGCTTGTTGAAGTGTCGTGAGTGGAGTTAGTGAGTGTGGTGAAAAAGGTGAAATGATTTGTTTATTAAATTTGGTTGAAGTGGGCGTGTGAGGGAGGTATTTGTGAGTGGTTTTGTTAAATTTGTTTAATGACGTGGGACACAGGGGTAGGTTTAAGGTTCGGGGCGAGAATAAATTTTGAAACAGTGGCTCAACGAGCAAACCCGATGCTAAACGAGCGAACAAAATCTGTCAAAATTCCAGTTCTTGATTATTTCCTTCCGACGTCCGTTTCCCGCGACTTAAAAGGTGGTGCCTCCGTACGAGGCTCATCATCAGGCTAACATGCAAAAATGCAGTGCCTACAGGAAGTATCACTTCAGTCATATAGAGATGATGGTCACGTAGGATATGGTACTAGTACTATTATGTACTGCAGTCATCGGGAAAAAATGACAAGGTCATGTTTATCCGATTATAGAGACTAGTTACCAGACATTCGACATGTGCTTCGTACGGGGCAAACACAATTCTAGCCCCAGGCCTAGCACGTGATCATCCGATACTGGATCAACATACGCAATACTACGTATACTACGCCTGATATAGATCCTTATATTCCTGTAAGGATATTTCTGGAGAATTGTGTAGGCATGGCGCTTTGCTAGAAGCCAACCTTGTCTTGTAAATCGGAAAAACATAGTACTAGGTACTTACGTGTTCAGATAGTCCAACAACCGAATTTACTGCCAACATATCCGGGGATCTCATGGGTCGCTTCCCGAAGATTCACTGATGACGTATGACTCACACTTTTATTAATCTGGGATTAATTAAAGAGAGAGAAATTAATCTGGGATTAATTATGGAGATATTTTATCTGGGATAAAATATCATTTAAAAAGAGATAACGATTAATTTGGAATTAATCGATAAAATAATATATTAGATATATTATAGAAATTGGATTTCGACGCAGAATTAAAATTAGATTTTAATTCGGGCGAACGAATTAATTTAGAATTAATTCGTTAGCGACGTGAATAGTAATTATGCTAAGCATTGTTATTTAATTAAATTAGATTTAATTACGACGCAACGAAAATTCGTTAATTTGGAATTAGCGAACCCGAGCCCGAGATTGTTTGCGAGCGCATTCATATTTCGAATTCGAGTGCGGCACGCAAGTCAAATCAAGCGTCAAATCGCTAGTCGCATCTAGCGTCACATCATTCGTCAATCAAGTGATGGATGTCTCTTCACTTTGAGTGATTGACACCAGTCACTATTCATGATTGATGGGAGTTGATGTTGGTTGTTGGCAAACTTTAATGCCATTTGAATTTTTTGGAAAAGTAAATGGTAAATCATTTTGATTAATTAAAGTGTGTATTAGATACACCTTTTGCACACAACCAAACCAACTCTCTCTCTCCATTCTCTTCATCTCTCTCACGCCCACAAGGTCTGATTTTGCTTTTGGTTTGGCAGCCCACTGTCGAGAGCCAAGGAAGAAAAGGGAAGCAAAGTGTGATGATTTTGCGGCAAAATCATCAAGAGCTAGCACTCCGAGAGACATGCGAAGATGATAGGGAAATCCACCCATGAGCTTGGAATCATTTGACGAAGCTTGGAGCTTGTTCAAGGAGCACCAAAGCCGCATCTTGGGGATGACAGAAAGCTCACTGCCGTGAGCTGTTGATGAGCAGAAATGAATTTTTGTTCATCGTAGCGTCGCTCAACCGATCGATGTGAGTATTCCGCAACTCCGTGATGTATTCGCATGTTTATTTTTATGCTTTATATTCGATCATCGGGGCCGTAGAACTCCAACAATGGTATCAGAGCGATTAAAAGCATGAAAAATGATTTAGGGTTAAAATTTGGGTAAATTGATTTTGAGCATGATTTAATTAAATTGTTTGATTGAATATGTTTAAATGATGTTTTATTGAAGTTTGATTTGATCAATTTCAAGAAATTGTGTTTGGAACAAATTTCCCCAATATTCATGGCTTGGCAGAGAGTTCAAGAGCCCTCATTCTTGGTATTTTTTGTTTCATTGATCATTTGATGACTTGAAATGATTGAGGATGTGATTTAATGTCGATTGTGGAATTAATCGGATTGAAACCGAATCGGACACAAAATCCCCTACAATTGCCGAGAGCCTTAGCATGTATATGGGTTTGATTTTTTGATAAAATATGTTGGACATGTTTTGTTGTTGATAAGCATGATTAGTTATGTAAATTGATCTTTTGGAAATGTAATTTGGGTGATTAATTATGTTATACACTTTGTGTAATTAATTTGGAAATTTGGAATTTGGTAATTTAATTATTTGGCCTATTTTGTTAATTGGGCTTTAAATGATGTTATTGGTTTATTGGGCTTGGTTGTACCAAGTTGGGTTTAGGCTAAATTGGTTGGATCCAATTGGGCCCAAAACCGCTTCCATAAAGCCCAAACGCGACTAATGGACCTTTAAAGTTTAATTGGGCCTAATGGGCCTAAATTGATTTCTAGGCTTATGGGGTAATTCTCGGATTGGGCTTTGGTTATTGGGTTTGACCCGAGTTGACCAAAAGTCCACGCCTTAAGAAATTAATTAAAAGCCCATTGGACTTTAATTAAATTGACGTTGGACGTTAATCGGGCTTTGAGACCCGTAACGATTAAATTTTGAATTTAAGCCGTATAGGTTGGTTAATAAAGTGTAGTATTTAATTTGGAATTAAATAAGCGAATTAGTATTAAATGCAAATTGAATTGGATTTAATTTTATAGTTTAATTTAATTCGAGAATTCGTACATTGAGTACTTATTCGCAAAACGAGTTTGACTCGTGTAAAATCAAATCGTTGTTTGAACATTGGATGGTCACTAATTATCAGATTAATTAATTTGATTAGAGATGATTGATAACATGCTTGTGTGAATACATGGTTCCGATGCATGAATAATGTATATCAGATGGCTATTAGATGGTGGGGCAATTTTAGAAATTGTTGTAATAAATTTGGAATTATTAATTGGACCTGCGTGGTCAGCCTTATTACCTCCTTACTCTTTGTATTCTCTTCTCACCTATTCCCCTCAATGTAAATGAGGTTTCTTTAGAAGTGTAGTGTAACGGGTAGAAGTAATACTTGTGCTAGCAGAGCGAGGAGAAATGGAGAGATTTGATCTAGGATCAATGTGATAAGTATCCATCCGCATATCATTATTATTTTATTATACGCGCTTTATTATGTGTTTAGAATGCATGTTTAAGGGTGTATGATGATGAGACCTTAACAAAGATAATAAATTGGTTGCCAATTTGCACTAGAAAAATCCTCGTAAAATATTAAGCGTTTTTCCTTCCATTGAGTGATTCTTACTCAAGATCCGAGACTGGCATTGGCTTGTTGGGCAAAGTCAAGGCCTTTGTCCGTCGAGGATGTGTTTGAATCACGAGATCTTTATTCGATATTGGTGGTTGTCATGTCCAAGTTGTGATTTGTTGGCCAAAGTCAAGATCACTTCTTGTCCATCGACATTGATTACGAATCTTTCCATGGTCAATGGGTCGCGCTTGACTGGGATCACTAAGTTTGTTGTGCCAAAGCCAAGGCTTAGTTGATTCAGAGGAAAAAAGGTTAGGTAATATATTGGATATATTGGCATATATAAGATATATGTCTCGGACTTGGATGTCCCCCTGTTGGATCTAGGAATTGGATTGGATCCAATTGATCTTAGAGATCTACCTAGTTAATTATCATACAATTTGTGGCCAAAGTCAAGATTGTGTGATATTTAACGGGATCCTAGCCCGCTAGGAAACACGGTTTCCCGAGTACTCGACAAAGGGTTAGAGGCTCGCCGAAAAATAATGGGAGAAAAGAATTGAATTTGCAATATTCGTTTAATTACTTGCCATACGCGCGCAAATCAAATATCATTCGTCAAATATATTAAATGTTAGTTGGACTAATATTAAACGTTGTTTTAATTAACAGTTGGACTGTATTCAAACAAATGAAAGTATAATTGATTAATATAGTTGGACTATAATAATGATTATATTTAATAGTACCTAAATCGTTGATTAAATAGTTGGACTATTAGAATCAAGATATAATTGAAAGATTGACATTTAAAACATAATCCTAGGGAAAATGTATTTAAATGGTTTAATTTTCAAATTGGAATAAATTTCAGGATGGTCCTGGAAAATAATAAGTTACTTTATTTGATAAAATAACATATTATGCCTAATCCCGGAGTTAAGCAAATAGTAGAGCATAATCTTTGGAAGATTTATGTAATGATAACTTAGTGCTTAATCCATTAAGCTTGTCGCAGTAGACTCCTTAATTTCATTGTCAGAACTAAGGGTAGATCCTTAAAGTATGATAATGAAATTGAAGGATCTTCATAAATCTATGCTTAGATTTTAGAAGTACTAAATTGTAATAAATAACTCTTGGAGAGTTGATGACTATTCTCAAGGAGATAAAGTCAAAGTTTGCAATAAGGCAAGTAGCGCAAGGCGCACCTTATTTCGATATTCTAGAAGGCCAAGGCTTGGCCAAAGGCTTATGGGGTGTTGAATAGGGCAAAGGCAAAATCATTATAATCTTCTAGGAAGATAAAGGACATATCCCAAAATGTCTGGCAAATTGTGGCAAACGGGATCGCGGAAGCATGACTGCCGTTTGGGCAAAGTAGACATAAAGGAATTGAAGACGAGCAAGGCTCTGACTTCAAATATGTTTGTCAAAATTATGTTCACTACCAGTATAAATTGTATTTTAAATACTTAGTGTGGTACATAAATATGTATTGATGTTCAGAATCTGCTATGAGCAGGATACTGACCTTCAATTGAGATTCATCTGCGAATTGGAAACAAGACGAAAGTCGCTGTTTTAACCGTAGATACCTAAGTTTAGGAACTACCTTTCTGGTGTGTACCTAAAATTGGAAACTGTTATAATGTAACTAGTTTGACTAAGAACATTATTTTTATATCAGTGTTTAATCCGTTGCGGATTGACCTTTATATTCTAGAACACTATAGTCTTTTATTATATAAAGACGATATTGAGATAAACACATTAGATGTGAATAACAGAATTTATATTTTGAATATAAATAAATCTCAAATATATAACATGACAAACAAATAGCTCAAACTGATTGATCAGAAGAGACTAATTGTGGCATTGTTGTCTGGGACACAATTAAACAAGACTCGTATATCCACACTTTTGAAAAGTGGGTACTATGGCTGATTTGATCCTATTCAAATAAAGTCTACGAATCTAGTTTATTGGGCAAAGTGCCTAAACGCCTTTACTTGGTAAAAGTGCAAATGCCACCGATCTGTTAGCCCTAGTTCATAGTGAAGCAAGTGGGCCCATGTCTAGCTAGGCTAGAAGTGGATATGAATATTTCGTGACCTATACGGATGTGGCATCGCGTTATGGTTATGTGTCTCTTTTGAAACACAAATCAGAAATTTTTATAGTTTTGACACGAAATAGACAAACAGATCGGCTGAAGTATTAAACTGTCACGATAAGACCGTAATGGAAAATACTTAGGCAATAAGTTTGTAATATATTTGAAAGAGTAAAATATTCTTTCAAAGAGGACTTCTCCCGGAATACGTCATTTTGACGGTGTGTCCGAACGGATAAACCGAATTTTGTTGGACCTGATAAGGTTAATCATGAGTCGCTCTGAGCTACCATTTCCTTATACGGATAAACATTTAAATAGTGCATAACTTATTTTGAATAAGGTTCCATAAAAACTGTTAGACAGATTTCATATTAGATATGAACATGAAAGAAACTGGGTTTCTCATTCCTGATAATTTGGGTATGTTAGGCATATGTTTGGATGATACCAAACTAGACCCAAATTGGATAAGTGCCAATTGTAGGTTATCCTAGGGAAACCATAAGTATAGTACTTATACGACTCATAAGAGAACAATTTTAATTGTTGCTCACCATGCGGTTTTCCTAAGAGGAATACCGATATGCAGTGGTAAGTGGGAGGATAGTAAAACTCGATGAAAATCGGAGTAATACTGTTACAGGCACCGAATCCTAATGGAATACAAATAGTTCATCAATGATGAAACTATACCAGTAATCTTCGAATACACAAGAACCGCGTATGTCGGAGAGAGTCAGAAAATGACCTTGGGTATGGGTTTCTGATCTCACCTCGAAAAGATGTCAATCTTATTGAGGAACACCAACTGACTGCGTATGAGGAAGTGACACAAGGTATCGACTCCCTAATTATGGCAAAGTGCCATGAATCCGAAATGGATTCCATGTATATCAACAAGTTTGGATACTAGTTGATGTACCGCAAGGCATTGTGCCTATTGGTACTTATAAGTCTTCAAGGAAGACATACATGGATGACAACATACCAACGTATAAAGCTAGGCTTTTAGCAGAAAGGTATCGTTATCAACATTGTGTTGATTACGATTCAACCTTTTACCTGTTGCCACGGTAAATCCATTTGGATAATGCTTGCTTAAGCTGCATGTTTCATTCATGAAATATGGCAGCTGGAACGAGAAAATTGCTTTCCTTAAAACGGAAACCTTTAGGAGGATGTTTACAACGTCCTATCGGTTTTGTCGTACCAAAACTAGCGAAAAAGGTTTGCAGGTTAATCGATCCATGTTTGGATTGAAGCAAGCATTGGGTTCTTAGAATTATCGTTTTGATGTAATCATAATGATATATGATTTAATTCAAAACGAAAATGATTATTGTGTATATAAGAGGGTTAGTGGGAGCGCACTGACAATGGCTGTCCTATAAAATAATGATAATATGTCATTTCTTGGAAATGATATTCCCATAAAAACAATCGGTGAAAGCTTGGCTTTCATGAAAAACTCTCCGAGAAATCGTACATTGAAAAATGTACTTGACCTGGTGTCTCATACGCTTTGAGCATATGGATTCACAATCGGGCCAATCCAAGTGATAGTCACTGGATTGAAGTTAAGAACATCCTTTAGTATCTTAGAGAACTAATGATGATGTCTTATACTATGGAGAAGAAGAACTTGAAGTGACTAGGATCACTACTGCAAGTTTCCTAAACCGATAAATACGACTATAAGTCGCAAACGGTACTATACAATTTGAATAACGGAATAGTAAGCTGGAAATATTCCAAGCAAGATACTGTTACCGAATAAACAACAAATGTGGGTTATTGCTGCAGCTGACAGCAATAGAAGCCTTCTGGGTCGATAATAAATCTGATCATACATCATAGCGATATAATGATCGAATAAATCGCATCAGATGATAATCATGCAAATCCGCTGACGAAAGCATTTTCTCAGCAATTTGAGCCAACCGTACATAGTTCGGGTGTCAGACACTCGAGTGACTGGCTATAGGCCAAGTGGGAGATTGTTGGACATTATGACCCATAACGTCACTATTTGTACAGATCATGGTGTTGTTGTACAAATTAACTATGTGACAAATGAGATTGCACTCTTATCATTTGTGATTAGATCACCAAGATATATAAATGATAGGAGGTCCCTGTGAATTGTTCCTGGATTGAGAATGATAAGAGACAGTATCAGTCCACGAAGGATAAATCATTAAATATCCTAGTCAGAGTATTATCGAGATTGGACATCGATAAATGAGTAAAACTAGTATTACACTTGTGCGCGTTGTGAGGATAACATCATAGTTCTCATATATTTGGGTATAGGATACTCATGCAAGTGTAATATGAGGTTGTGTTTTACCGATGGTACGGGAAATAGCTTCGCTCTGGATAGACCCCCTCGGAATTCCATTGGTAGTATGACTATGTGTCTATGGATTGAGAATGATATGAGACAGTATCAGTCCACGAAGGATAAATCATTAAATATCCCTAGTCAGAGTATTATCGAGATTGGACATCTATAAATGCGTAAAAGACTAGTATTACACTTGTGCGCGTTGTGAGGGCGTAACGACATAGTTCTCATATATTTGGGTATAGGATACTCATGCAAGTGTAATAGAAGGTTGTGTTTTACCGATAGTACGGGAAACAGCTTCGCTCTGGATAGACCCCTTCGGAATTCCATTGGTAGTATGATTATGTGTCTATGGAAGTCCGAAATCAGGGTAGGTGTATTTGCTCTTAACCTGAGACTTGCACCGCTAATACTTGCGACAATCAATATACTTTGGTTTTGGTCGTCCAGGGCTTTAACCGGTGTCTGTGTACGCCTCTTCTGGGTATATCGAGAATCGCAGTGTGTTGGGTGTGATGTCAAGACGGAAGTATCACTTCAGTCATTTGGAGATGATGGTCACGTACGATACGGTACTAGTACTCTTATGTACTACAGTCATCGGGATAAAATGACAAGGTCATGTTTATCCGATTATAAAGACTAGTTACCAGACATCCGACATGTGCTTCGTACGGGGCAGACATAATTCCAGCCCCAGGCCTAGCACGTGATCATCCGATACTGGATCGACATACGCAATACTATGTATACTATGCCTGATATAGATCCTTATATTCCTGTAAGGATATTTCTGGAGAATTGGGTAGGCATGGCGCTTTGCTAGAAGCCAACCTTGTATTGTAAATCGGAAAAACGTAGTACTAGGTACTTACGTGTTCGGATAGTCCGACAACCAAATTTACTGCCAACATATTCGGGGATCTCATTGGGTCGCTTCCCGAAGATTCACCGATGACGTATGACTCGCACTTTTATTATTCTGGGATTAATTAAATGAGAGAGAAAATTAATCTGGGATTAATTACAGAGATATTTTATCTGGGATAAAATATCATTTAAAGAGAGATAACGATTAATTTGGAATTAATCGATAAAATAATATATTAGATATATTATAGGAAATTGGATTTCGACGCAGAATTAAAATTAGATTTTAATTCGGGCGAACGAATTAATTTAGAATTAATTCGTTAGCGACGTGAATAGTAATTATGCTAAGCATTGTTATTTAATTAAATTAGATTTAATTACGACGCAACGTAAAATTCGTTAATTTGGAATTAGCGAACCCGAGCCCGAGATTGTTTGCGAGCGCATTCATATTTCGAATTCGAGTGCGGCACGCAAGTCAAATCAAGCGTCAAATCGCTAGTCGCATCTAGCGTCACATCATTCGTCAATCAAGTGATGGATGTCTTTCACTTTGAGTGATTGACACCAGTCACTATTCATGATTGATGGGAGTTGATGTTGGTTGTTGGCAAACTTTAATGCCATTTGAATTTTTTGGAAAAAGTAAATGGTAAATCATTTTGATTAATTAAAGTGTGTATTAGATACACCTTTTGCACACAACCAAACCAACTCTCTCTCTCTCCATTCTCTTCATCTCTCTCACGCCCACAAGGGCTCATTTTTCTTCTGGTTTGGCAGCCCACTGCCGAGAGCCAAGGAAGAAAATGGAAGTAAAGTGTGATGATTTTGTGGCAAACTCATCAAGAGCTAGCACTCCGAGAGACATGCGAAGGTGATAGGGAAGTCCACCCATGAGCTTGGAATCATTTGACGAAGCTTGGAGCTTGTTCAAGGAGCACCAAAGCCGCATCTTGGGGATGACAGAAAGCTCACTGCCGTGAGCTATTGATGAGCAGAAATGAATTTTATTCATCGTAGCGTCGCTCAACCGATCGATGTGAGTATTCCGCAACTCCGTGATGTATTCGCATGTTTATTTTTATGCTTTGTATTCGATCCTCGGGGCCGTAGAACTCCAACACCCTTTACTTGTTGCCACGGTAAATCCATTTGGATAATGCTTGCTAATGCTGCATGTTTCATTTATGAAATGTGGCAGTTGAATGCCAAAACCGCTTTCCTTTACGGAAACCTTATGGAGGATGTTTACAACATCCTGACGGTTTTGTCGTACCAAAACGAGCAAACAAGGTTTGCAAGTTAATTCGATCCATGGATGGATTGAAGCAAGCATAATGTTCTTGGAATTATCGTTTTGATGTAATCATAATGGTATATGATTTAATTCAAAACGGAAATGATTCTTGTGTATATAAGAGGGTTAGTGGGAGCACACTGACAATGACTGTCCTAAATAAATAATGATATATCATTTCTTGGAAATGATATTCCCATAAAACCATCGGTGAAAGCTTGGCTTTCATGAAAATTCTCCGTAGAATTCTTGAGAAAAACAACCTTTATTCTAGGAATAAAGATCTAGTGGGATAGATTTAATGTTGTTGATACTCTCCGAGAACTCGTACATTAAAAAATGTACGCGACCTGGTGTCTCATACGCTTTGAGCATATGGAGTCACAATCAGGCCAATCCAAGTGATAGTCACTGGATTGATAATAAGTACACCCTTTAGTATCTTAGAGGAACTAAGGATGCTGTCTTATACTGTGGAGAAGGAGAACTTGAAGTGACTGGGATCACCGCTGCAAGTTTCCAAACCAATAATAACGACTATAAGTCGTAAAAACGGTACTATAAAGTTTGAATAACGAAATAGTGAGCTAGAAATCTTCCTAGCAAGATACTGTTACCGAATAAACAACACAAGTGGATTATTGCTGCAGCTGAGGCAGCAATAGAAGCCTTATGATTGATAATAATCTAATTAGGTTAGATATAGTTCTGTTAGCAGTTGAGCTAGGCTACAACACATGCTAAAGAATTAATGGTCTCATCGATAATCCAGATATATACTTCGACTATTCATGTGATTCGTTCGGATCATACATCGTGGCGATGTGATGATCGTATAAATTGCATCAGATGATAATCACGCAAATCCGCTGACGAAAGCATTTTCTTCAGCAGAATTTGAGCGAATCGTACATAGTTCCGGTGTAGGACACTTGAGTGATTGGCTATGTGCCAAGTGGGAGATTGTTGGACAGTTATGACCCCTAGCAACACTATTTGTACAGATCATGGTGTTGTTGTACAAATTAACTATGTGACAAAGGAAATTGCTCTTCTATCATTTGTGATTAGATCACCAAGATATATAAATGATAGAAGGTTCATATGATTAGTTTCGGATTGAGATGATATGAGACAGTATCAATCCATAAAGGTTTAATCATTTAATATCCCTAGTCGTAGTATTATCGAGACTAGACATCGATAATGCGGAATAGACTAGTATTACACTTGTGCGCGTTGTGAGGGAATAACAGCATAGTTCTCATATATTTGGTTATAGGAAACTCATGCAAGTGTAGTAGGAGGTTGTGTTTACCGATGGTATGGAAACAGCTTCGCTCTGGATAGACCCCTCAGAATTCCATTGGTAGTATGACTATGTGTCTATGGAAGTCCGAATCAGGGTAGGTGTATTTGGTCTTAATCTGAGACTTGCACCGCTAATACTTACGACAATCAATGTACTTTGGTTTTGGTCGTCCAGGGCTTTAACAGGTTCTATGTATGCCTCTTCTGGGTATATTGAGAATCATAGTGTATTGGGTGTGATGTCGAGATGGAAGTATCACTCCAGTCATAGTGGAGATGATGATCACGTAGGATATGGAACTCGTCCTCTTATATGATGCAGCTATCGGGATATTATGACTAGGTCGTGTTTATCCGATTATAGAGACTAGTTACCAGAGATCCGATATGTGCTTCGTACGGGGCAGACACATTTCCAACCTTAGGCCTTGCACGTGACATCCGATACTGGATCGTAATACGCAATACAACGTATACTACGCCTGATATAGATCACATATTCCTGTAAGGATATTTCTGGAGAATTGGGTAGGCATGACGCTTTGTTAGAAGCCAACCTTGTCTTGTAAATTGGTAAAAACGTAGTACTAGGTACATACGTGTTCGGATAGTCCGACGACCGGATTTACTGCCAACATATCTGGGGATCTCATTGGTCGCTTCCCGAAGATTTACCAATGACTTATGACTCGCACTTTATTAATCTGGGATTAATTTGATGAGATAGAAAATTAATCTGGGATTAATTATTTAGATATTCTATCTGGGATAAAATATTAATTAAAGAGAGAAAATGATTAATTTGGAATTAATCGATAAAATTAATATATTCGATATATTAAACAAAATTGGATTTCGACGTGAAATTGAAATTAGATTTTAATTCGGGTGAACGAGTTAATTTAGAATTAATTCTTTATCGACATGAATAGTAATTTTGCTAGGCATAATTATTTAATTACGTTGCAACAGAAAAATTCGTTAATTTGGAATTAGCGAACCCGAGCCCGGCAAAACATCGTGGTAAAGGTAGCCTTTAGACATTTCCCTCAAATAGAGGACCTTTAATTCACCCTAGTTAGCCCATGCGCACAAAATTATCAATGCATGAATAAACAAATAAATAATATAGGACCTTGTATGCCCGATTGAACACATTTCACATTCAATCGAATGTTCTTCGTCTGGCGCGGCAAGACATCGTGGTAAATGTAGCCTTTAAGCATTTCCCTCGAATAGATGACCTTCAATATACCCTAGTTAGCCCATGCACATTAAATTAACAATACATAAAGAAAGAAACAACACATAGAAAATAAATAGTGGAACAATAAACACGAAATTAAATACCAAAATGAAACATGTACTTGAAAGTTCCTCAAGCGGTACGTGGAGTTGTATCCCAAGTACAGACCGCACTACCGTCCAATCGGATTCAGCTATGGAATTTACGTCTGGGTTTCCATCCGATATACCGTAAGGGATAACACTCAACCATCAACCCAACACAAATGAAACCATCCATAAAACACAACGATGCATGCAAATGATCGACAAAGAATAACTGAAAAGATAAATAATAAAAAAGGGGGCCCTTAGGTCTTAACTTTAGAGATGCACCTCGGAAGTGCGTTACGTCGTCGCCGGAAGGGTTAATGCTCCGTAACTTTTCTGGTTTTCTGGTTCAAGATTTTCCTTTGCTGTTCCGCTGTTTTCACTGCCATTTTCTCTGTTTTCTTCACTGTTTTTGCTATTTTTTACTGCAGTCTTGCTCATCGTATTTGTTCACTGTTTTGGGGTGATATTTGGATTGTTTTAAGGGATGTTTTGGTTCACTGTTTCGGATGTATTTTGGGACTGTTTTTGGGTGTTTCAGGGACTATTTTTGGGCTGCTTTGTGGTGTTGTGTAATCGGTGAAGGTCTGGTGTTTTAGTTGGTTTTATTCGGTTAGTTTGATGAGGACTGACTTGTTTATTTATTTCGGTTTTGTGTTTTGTTTTGGGTTTCTAGGTTAGTCCCAAGATCAATTTAAGCATAGAAATCATGTGTGAATACTCAAAAGAAGTATGGTGAAATCGTACTTACAAAGATCGGCTTTTGTGATGCGAAGGAACACTAAAATCTTCCTTCCTTGAGCTCTCGGCATTGACAGATTTTTTTGCGCCTTTTTGTTCTTCAAGCTCCAAGCTTTAAGTGTGCATTCCATGCTCATAGATGGGTTTCCCGATCACCTTCGTAGACTCCTAATGTGTGCTAGTGTTGGGATTGGTGCTCAGAGTGCCAATTCCTGGTTGTATTTCTGTTGAATACTTCTGTAAAACATTATTATTATGAATAATATATGCAGTTTCTATAATATAATCTATCTTTTAATATGGTAAAGACGTAATGACCTTAGAATGATTAGTCATGGTACTGTTGCAAAAGCGTCGCAACTGACATTGAGTAGTATCATGACGTTGTCATTCTCAGACAGTTCCTGGTCAAGGTTTACACTACTTGGTCAGTATAGTAAACCCGTTGAGACCGGTACATGTCGTATACTGGAATATATGATTCCAATGATTTCTCAATGAACCATTAGTCTTGGAGACTAGTATAGACGTGTAGGTGTTTATAGCGGATAAACACTGAACGACTCACCGAAGATTCTTAATGGATGGTACACCAGCATCAATAAGAATCTTCTCGGGTTGAGTAGCACTTGTGATTCTTAGACTTGAGATGCCATTGTAGGCACATGAGACATCTTCTACACTTAGATGGCAGTCACGTCACCGATCTATTTAGATCAGACCTCCGCCTGTTCGTTGGGTGTAGACAGATCCTCAGGGTGTCCTATGTGTATCAAGATAGGATCCGTCAGTTCTGTGTACCAGAGCATAGGTAGTCCATATGATTAGAATCAGATAAAACCATGGGCCCGTGGTAAATTTTAGAAGCTAGTTCTAAACATTCTTTAGAGATTGCTAATGGAATAGTCGACTGGATAATCCCAGTAGAGATTTGATGTTTACATCTATATCTCTAGGATTTATCCGGATACCTATGACGGATGATATTATACATTTTCCATGAATGATGAGAGATTCAGCGAGATTATCCGTGATCGTCATAATTTATGGGTGGATAAATTATGGATACGAAATTTGATTTCGTGACGGATATACCTGAATCTAGAGAGTCTCAATAATGAAACATACGTCGTAGAACTAGAGCAACATAATAAATAATATTGATTATTTATAAAGTCGTTTAAAGGTTAAACGCAAGATACGTGCTAAAGGGACTAGATAGTCATTTGCCTAATTATTGTGTATTTATATTTAATACTTGATTAATTTAAATACACATTAGTTAATAGTCAAAATGAGTTATTTGACTTATATCCTAAATGAATATATGTTTTTAATATTTAATGTAAATATTATATATATATTTAATATATTTGTATTTGATTAATTAATTGATTATTTAATTGTTAAATGATTAAATTAATTAAAATATAAATATCTTACTTTAGGATATTTGGTTTAAATGATTAAGTTGCCTTTGTTGACTTAATATAAATATCTATAAAGTGTTATTTAGATATTTATCAAGTTGATAAGATTTAAATCAAATGAAATTGAAATTACAACTTTTGTATTTGCTTGTTGAAATTCGGCCAAGGCCATTTGGTCAACAAGTATATATTGTTTTTCATTTCATTTGTTTTCTAACCTAATACGTTTTAACCTAAAATCCATTAAAAGAAAACCAAAGAAGCTTGTGAAGAAGAAAGGATAAAATCAAAGAAAGGCTTGGATTTAGTAAGTTTTCTCAACTTACTATTAGATAAGAAAATGTTCCTTATGATCTAGGCTACATCTTATGATGTTCTTAAGTTATTCTTTTCTTTATTCTTTGTGTTTTGTTGGATGGAAGTTTTGTTGAAAGTGTTGAGCATGTGTGATGAAGGAAGTTTGTGACTATTGTAGTTGTAAGCATTCTTTTAAGGTTTTGGAAACCTTTTTTGCTAATCTAGAGTTATTGATCCACTCTAAGATGACCTAGATTTGATCTTGAGTTGTTTCATTTTGTTGAGACTTTGATTGGATGGAAGAATGATGATTAAAGTAATTGATTTAAACTATTTGGTCTAATTTGTCCAATTTGAAGAAATTGAAAAATTAGGGTTCATGACTAATTCCAAATTTGGGGCTTTTCATTTATATTGTGTATTTTGATGTGTATATGATGCATATAAATTTTCATGTTGATTGGATTACATCTTGATGTGTTTGAGACATGAAATGACAAAATGCACAAGTTGCCCACCTAATGGAGCTCTCGGCCAAGTGAGGGAAAAT
Source organism: Zanthoxylum bungeanum (assembly GCA_019454045.1). Lineage (NCBI taxonomy): Eukaryota > Viridiplantae > Streptophyta > Magnoliopsida > Sapindales > Rutaceae > Zanthoxylum > Zanthoxylum bungeanum. The sequence goes on from SKCR01039926.1 coordinate 38,609, forward strand.
TGGGGATTTTGGTTCCCTTGCTGTTTTGATGTTTTGAACATGCTAAGTTCATCTTAGAAATGATTTAGAATCATTCAAAATTGATTTGATCAATTTCAGATTAAAATGAACAAAATACCAAGTGTGAGGGCAATTCGGTAAATTCACTTAAATATGATTTATTGAATTTATTTTCATAATTTGATTATTGGAATATTAAATAAATATGTTTATTTAATTAATCCGAGAAAAATTTTGAAAATCGGAAAATTCGATTTTCACCGCTTCCGCTGCGTTACCGGATTCAGCCCCAAAAAACCCATACAAAATGGTATCAGAGCAAGTCTGATTCTAGGCCACTTAAAATGATTAGCCTTCATTGAATCAATGTTTAATCATGTTTTCTTGACTTTATGCATGCTTATTAGAATCTAATTTGATAGATTTAGGGTGTATGACACTTAGCGGAAAATCCCTAATTAATAAGGTTTTAATGTAATTATGTATTTGATGCATGTTATATGGTCCGTCTTGTCAATACGGTTTATGAATACTTCTCTGTGACTACATCCGAGACCGTGCCTCTGCTGTGAGGGTGTAGCCGATAGAGATTTATTTATACTGGATGTTATCATATACTAGGTAAATTCAAGTAAAAGCGGAATTCTGAACGTGCCCTAGCTATCAGGATTACGTAAGTAACTTGAGTTTATCATTGACGAGTTTAACCTTGGTACGTCTCCTTGTGGGCCTACCTTCGCAGCGACAATGAGAAACGACCAGGACCGGAAACCCAGGAGTCATTAGAGAATGATTGACAAATGAGTTGTCTACCTGATGAATATACGTAGGCGAGACCGTGCCTCTGCTATGAGCCGAAGTATATTCACTAGATCCACCTTTCACTATTAGTATTTAATTTAATTATTAAATCTTTGCATTCTGTTTGGGGATTACAGTATTGCATGATTTAGTGGGTGGGGCATTTTTAGATTAAAAATCCATGATCTAGTTTATGCTTTTTATATTATATGAAACTGCTTAATTTATGCTAACCATTTTTCGTGATCTATATGATAGATTGGCGATGGCGGCACAATCCACAAATCAGTTTGAGCGTATGCTTGATGCGAACAAACTGAAAGGCGCTGAGAACTTCGCTGACTGGGAATTGGATTTGAGGATTGTCCTCGATTCCAAAAAGCTAGGATATGTTATTGAGGGTCCGTTGCCCCTTGCAGTGGGTGCGGATGCTTCGGAGGAGGAACGCCAAGTTTTTGAAACTTGGAAGGATGATTATTTAAGGGTTAAATCATACATCCTTAGTTCACTGTCTCCGAAACTCAAGCAACAGTACTATGGTATGCTAGATTCCTATAGTATGATGACGCGATTGAGACAATCGTTTGAGAACCAAGAACAAGTGATTGTTCACAAAGTTGCCATGGAACTGTTCCATGCGCGTCTAGATGAGGGGCAAAGTGTTAGCCCATATGTTCTTCAGATGATCGATTTGATCGATCAATTGAGGCAACATAATCTCATCCTGAATGACATTCTCGGTAGGAGTGTCATTCTTGGTTCACTACCAGCTTCATTTCGCCAGTTCGTGATGTACTTCAACATGCACGGGACTGTCTATACCTACCAGGAGCTACATAGGATGTTGCTCACGGCAGAAGAGGATCTTAAGAAGGGAATACCGAATCGCCCACCTAGATCTACTTCTCTCTCTACTTCTTCCCAAGGATTGTCCAAGGGAAAGAAAAAGAAAGGGAAGAAGAAGAAGGCTTTCGGTCCTCAACAACAGGCGAATATTGCTAAGCCCAAGAGGGCTTCTGAAGACAAATGCCACCACTGCGGCAAAGTTGGGCATTGGAAAAGGAACTGTCCTGATTACATCGCCCAACTGAGGAGAGACAGAGCATCTACATCAGGTACTTTTATTTTTCCAGTTATTGATTTATCTTTGGCTTGTGAAGCCGTTACATCCAACTGGATTTTAGATTCTGCTTGTCCCATTCACATTTGCAATTCGTTGCAGGTGCTGAAGGAAAGTAGGAGGCTGAAGCCCGGGGAGATGCAGTTGCAGTTTGGGAGTGGAGACTCTTTGGATGCAATTGCAGTGGGAGTATGCGAGATCTCATTGCCGAATGGGACACTTTTGTTAAATGAATGCCATTTTGTACCTGGATGTGTAGCTAACATTATATCACTTTTTGTATTGGATACAAAAGGCTTTTATATTAATATTAAGAATAGTTCTTTATATTTATATGATAGTAATAATATTCAGATCCTTTGTTGTCCAAACCAGCATGGTCATTATACATTGCAAACTTCAAAAGATATATTAAATACTGGAGTTAATAAACGTAGTTTACCTGTAATTAATAATACTGAACTTTGGCATATGAGACTTGGTCACATTGGCATTAAACGCCTTACCCAATTGGTTAGGAATGGTTTGATACCAGATCTTACCATTGAATCCTATCCAACTTGTGAATCCTGTATTCAGGGTAAGATGACCAAAGCCCCATTTTCTGGTGTTGGACACCGTGCCATTAACTTACTGGAACTCGTACATTCTGATGTATGTGGTCCACTAAGTCAAACTGCTCACAGTGGTTATTCGTACTTCGTTACCTTTACCGATGATCTGTCACGGTACGGTTATGTCTATTTGATGAGACATAAATCAGAAACCTTTGAAAAGTTCAAAGAGTTCCGAAATGAAGTAGAAAAACAAACTGGTAAATATATTAAATGCCTTCGATCAGATCGAGGCGACGAATATATGAGTGGTGAGTTCATGGATTATATGAAGGAGAATGAGATTCTCGCTCAATATACTCCTCTAGGTACTCCATAGCACAAAGGAGTGTCTGAGAGGAGAAATCAGACTTTATTGGATATGGTCCGATCAATGTTGAGTTTCACAGATTTGCCCTATTATTTATGGGGCTACTCTCTCTTAACAGCCGCACATCTTTTGAACAAGATTCCTTCAAAAGCTGTTCCTACAACTCCGTATCAGATATGGTTCGGTAGGAGACCAAATCTTAATTATATTAAGGTTTGGGGTTGTCCTGCCTATGTCAGGGTGACTCAGCAAGATAAGCTGTCTCCTCGAGGGCAAAATTTTAGGTTTGTTGGATATCCTTCGAATAGGAGGGGATATCTGTTCTATGATACCGAGCATCGAAATGTGTCCGTAGCTCGCTTCGCAAAGTTTCTAGAAGTAGAATTTTTGTCAGAAGGTGGTAATCATAGACATGTTGAGCTTGATGAAGTCCAACCTGAAAACAACGAACCAACGGAGGAACCTGAAGTTCAAGTAGATGAAGGACCTTCAACACACACACTCCGTAGGTCGGAAAGGGTATCTAGACCTCCTGAACATTGTATTTGATACAAGAAAAAAGTTTGGATGTTCTCTTAGTTGAAGAGACAGATCATTTCACCTATAGAGAATCGATGTTGGACATCGACTCCGTGAAATGGCAAAGTGCCATGACATCTGAGATAGACTCAATGCATGAAAATCAAGTTTGGGACTTGATCCCGCTTCATGAATGAATTGTTCCTATCGGTTGTAAATGGGTTTACAAGAGGAAGCGCGGGCCTGATGGTAAGGTTGAAACTTACAAGGCCCGACTGGTAGCAAAAGGTTACACGCAGCGACCTGGCGTCGACTACGATGAAACTTTTTCACCAGTAGCAATGCTTAAGTCTATTCGGATTTTGCTTTCTATAGCTGCGTATCATGACTACGAGATTTGGCAAATGGATGTCAAAATGGCTTTTCTAAATGGATTTCTTGATGAAGAAATCTATATGGAACAGCCGGAAGGTTTTGCATCCAGCGAAACCTCGGGTATGGTATGTAAGCCTAAGAAGTCCATTAATGGACTTAAACAAGCTTCACGAAGTTGGAATCTTCGATTCGACGAGATTATTAGATCTTCTAGTTTTCTCAAGAATTCGGAAGAATCCTGTGTGTATCAGAAGGCCTGTGGGAGCATGGTCGTATTTTTAGTCCTATATGTTGATGACATCCTAGTCATTGGGAATGATTTAGGTATGTTACAAAGCGTTAAAGCATACCTCTCTAAGAATTTCTCCATGAAGGACCTGGGAGAAGCTTCCTATGTTTTAGGGATAAAACTCTATAGAGATAGACAAAGGAGGCTGATTAGGTTATCCCAATCAACGTACATAGATAAGATCTTAGAGCGGTATAGTTTTGGTAACTGTAAGACAGCAAACATACCGTTCAGACATGGGATTCATCTTTCTAAGAAGATGTGTCCACAAACAGAAGATGAGAAGGTTAGAATGTCTAACCACCTTATGTTTCATGTTTGGGTAGCATAATGTATGCCATGTTATGTACGAGGCCTGATATCAGTTTCGCTATTAGCGTAACTAGTCGATATCAGTCCAATCCAGGTAATGACCATTGGATGGCCATTAAACATATCCTAAAGTATCTTAAAGGTACTAAGGATAAGTTGATTATTTATGGAGGAAACGAGCTGCAGGTTAATGGGTATACAGACTCCGATTTTCAATCGGATCCCGATGATAGAAAGTCTACATCTGGATTTGTCTTTACCCTTAACGGAGGTGCAGTTTGTTGGAAGAGTTCCAAACAGGGATCAACAGCAGATTCCACCACTGAGGCGGAATATATTGCAGCTTTGGAAGCTGCAAAAGAGGCTGTGTGGATAAAGAACTTTATCACAGAATTGGGAGTTGTCCCAAGTATCGAGAATGCGATTCCGTTATACTGTGATAATACTGGAGCCATTGCGCAAGCAAAGGAACCGAGGGCGCATCAGAAGTCGAAGCATGTGGAACGCAAGTACCACATCATTCGAGAGATCGTGTCACGAGGGGATATTGTCGTGTGCAAGGTACCGAGTGAAGATAATGTAGCAGACCTGCTGACGAAGGCCATACCTCCGAAGTTGTTTGATAAACACGTGGAGTCGATGGGTTTTAGATACAATCGATATTGGCACTAGAGCAAGTGGGAGATTTTTTTGGGGTTGGTGCTCAGAGCGCCAATTCCCGGTTGTATTTCTGTTGAATACTTCTGTAAAACATTATTATTATGAATAATATATGCAGTTTCTATAATATAATCTATCTTTTAATATGGTAAAGACGTAATGACCTTAGAATGATTAGTCATGGTACTGTTGCAAACCCGTTGAGACCGGTACATGTCGTATACTGGAATATATGATTCCAATGGTTTCTCAATGAACCATTAGTCTTGGAGACTAGTATAGACGTGTAGGTGTTTATACAGGATAAACACTGAACGACTCACCGAAGATTCTTAATGGATGGTACACCAGCGTCAATAAGAATCTTCTCGGGTTGAGTAGCACTTGTGATTCTTAGACTTGAGATGCCATTCTGGGCACATGAGACATCTTCTACACTTACATGGCAGTCACGTCACCGATCTATTTAGATCAGACCTCCGCCTGTTCGTTGGGTGTAGACAGATCCTCAGGGTGTCCTATGTGTATCAAGATAGGATCCTTCAGTTCTGTGTACCAGAGCATAGGTATTTCATATGATTAGCAATCAGATAAAACCATGGGCCCGTGGTAAAGTTTAGAAGCTAATTCTAAACATTCTTTTAGATATTGCTAATGGAATAGTCGACTGGATAATCCCCGTAGAGATTTGACGTTTACATCTATATCTCTGGGATTTATCCGGATACCCGTGACAGAGGAATTATACATTTTCCATGACCTCGACCTGTATGATTCAGCGAGATTATCCGTGATCATCATAATTTATGGGTGGATAAATTATGGACACGAAATTTGATTTCGTGACGGATATACCTGAATCTAGAGAGTCTCAATAATGAAACATACTCGTAGAGCACTAGAGCAACATTAATAAATAATATTGATTATTTATAAAGTCGTTTAAAGGTTAAACGCAAGATACGTGCTAAAAGGACTAGATAGTCATTTGCCTAATTATTGTGTATTTATATTTAATACTTGATTAATTTAAATACACATTAATTAATAGTCAAAATTGTTGAGTTCTAATATATGTCCCAAGATCAACAAATCAAGCAAGAAAACGCATGAATACACAACATAGGAGGTGCGGAATATACTCACAATGGTCGGTTTTGATGCGAAGAAGAACACAAGCCATTTTCGTCCTCCATTGAGTTCGGCAGTAGCTCTCATTGACAGTGGGCTGCTCGGTTTTTGGCGTTTTGAACTCCACCATTTTCGGCCATGGATGACCTCCATGGAAGCTCCAAGCTTCAAGCTTTCCAAAGATGATCCCAAGCTCATAAATTCGTTTCCCTATCACCATAATATAACCCAAGGTGTGCTAGCACTTCTCCTTCTTCTTCAAATTCGGTCTAACCAGAATTTTGGGAGAGATTTGGCTCAAAGCCGAGAGAAGGGAAGAGAAGAAAATGGCTCCAAGCCAAGAGAGGAAGAAGAAAACGTTTTGGCTCCCAAATACCAAAACCGTATACTGTAATGGTGTAGAGAGAGAGAAAGTGTAAAAGCTTTTTATATTTTCCAAAAAAATTAATTAAAGCCATTTACCACTTTTTATTTCTATTAAACAATTCATTTTACTTTTCAAAAAAGCAAAAGTCAACAAGGCAAAAGTGGTTTTTTCAATCAACTATCACTATTCACATCAAGTCACTTTATTAAAGTGACAACATGTCATGTCACATCACTCAAAGTGACAAATGATTTGACAATTGATGTGACTAGGGATTTGACGCTTGACGTGACTTGCGTGCCGCACTCGAATTCGAAATACGAATGCGCTCGCAAACACGCTCGGGCTCGGGTTCGCTAATTCCAAATTAACGAATTTTCCGTTGCGACGTAATTAAACGATTACGCCTAGCAAAATCACTATTCACGTCGCTAACGAATTAATTCTAAATTAATTCGTTCGCCCGAATTAAAATCTAATTTTAATTCCGCGTCGAAATCTAATTTCGCATAATATATCGAATATATTATTTTATCGATTAATTCCAAATTAATCGTTCTCTCTCTTTAATTAATATTTTATCCCAGATAAAATATCTCCGCAATTAATCCCAGATTAATTTTCTCTCTCTTCTAATTAATCTTCTCTCTTTATTAATTAATCCTAGATTAATCATAGTGCGAGTCATACGTCATCGGTGAATCTTCAGGAAGCGACCCATGAGATCTCCGGATATGTTGGCAGTAAATACGGTCATCGGACTATCCGAACACGTAAGTACCTCGTACTACGTTTATACCGATTTACAAGACAAGGTTGGCTTCTAGCAAAGCGCCATGCCTACCCAATTCTCCAGAAATATTCTTACAGGAATATATAGATCTGTATCAAGCGTAGTATACCGTAGTATTGCGTATATCAGCCCAGTATCGGATAGTCACGTGCTAGGGCTGGGGCTGGATAAGTGTCTGCCCCGTCCGAAGCACATGTCGGATGTCTGGTAACTAGTCTCTATAATCGGATATACATGACCTTGTCATAATATCCCGATGGCCGGCCAGCACTTAAGAGCACTAATACCGTATCCTGCGTGACATCATCTCCACTATGACTGGAGTGATACTTCAGTCTTGACATCACACCCAATACACTACGACTCTCTGATAAACCCAGAAGTGGTGTATGCAGAACCGGTTAAAGCCCTGTACCACCAAGACCAAAGTCTACCGATTATCGCAAGTATTAGCGATGTAAGTCTCAGGTTAAGACTATACACACCTACCTTGATTTCGGTCTCCCATAGACACATAGTCATAATACCAATGGGATTCCGAGGGGTCTATCCAGAGCGAAGCTGTTTCCCGTACCATCGGTGAAACACGACCTCTTATCGCACTTGCATAAGTATCCAATACTTATATATATGAGAACTATGCCGTTGTGCCCTCACAACGCACACAAGTGCAATACTAGCCTATTCCGCATTATCGATGTCCAGTCTCGATAATACTCCGGCTAGGGATATTTAATGATTAAACCTTCGGGGACTGATACTGTCTCATATCATTCTCAGTCCAGGAACTAATCATAGGGACCTCTCTTCATTTATACATCTAAGGTGATCTAATCACAAATGATGAGAGTGCAATTTCCTTGTCACATAGTTAATTTGCAACAACAACACAATGATCTGTGCAAATAGTGACGCTATGGGTCATTTTGTCCAACAAAAATGAGTTATTTGACTTATATCCTAAATGAATATATGTTTTTAATATTTAATGTAAATATTATACATATATTTAATATATTTGTATTTGATTAATTAATTGATTATTTAATGTTAAATGATTAAATTAATTAAAATATAAATATCTTACATTAGGATATTTGGTTTAAACGATTAAGTTGCCTTTGTTGACTTAATATAAATATCTATAAAGTGTTATTTAGATATTTTATCAAGTTGATAAGATTAAATCAAATGAAATTGAAATTACAACTTTTGTATTTGCTTGTTGAAATTCGGCCAAGGCCATTTGGTCAACAAGTATATATTGTTTTCAATTTCATTTGTTTTCTAACCTAATACACTTTAACCTAAACTCCATTAAAAGAAAACCAAAGAAGCTTGTGAAGAAGAAATGATAAAATCAAAGAAAGGCTTGGATTTAGTAAGTTTTCTCAACTTACTATTAGATAAGAAAATGTTCCTTATGATCTAGGCTACATCTTATGATGTTCTTAAGTTATTCTTTTCTTTATTCTTTGTGTTTTTTTGGATGGAAGTTTTGTTGAAAGTGTTGAGCATGTGTGATGAAGGAAGTTTGTGACTATTGTAGTTGTAAGCATTCTTGTAAGGTTTTGGAAACCTTTTTTGCTAATCTAGAGTTATTGATCCACTCTAAGATGACCTAGATTTGATCTTGATTTGTTTCATTGTGTTGAGACTTTGATTGGATGGAAGAATGATGATTAAAGTAATTGATTTAAACTATTTGGTCTAATTTGTCCAATTTGAAGAAATTGAAAAATTAGGGTTCATGACTAATTCCAAATTTGGGGCTTTTCATTTATGTTGTGTATTTGGATGTGTATATGATGCATATAAAGTTTCATGTTGATTGGATTACATCTTGATGTGTTTTGAGATATGAAATGACAAAATGCACAAGTTGCCCACCTAATGGAGCTCTCGGCTAAGTGAGGGAAAATTGGGGATTTTGGTTCCCTTGGTGTTTTGATGTTTTGAACATGCTAAGTTCATCTTAGAAATGATTTGGAATCATTCAAAATTGATTTGATCAATTTCGGATTAAAATGAACAAAATACCAAGTGTGAGGGCAATTCGGTAAATTCACTTAAATATGATTTATTGAATTTATTTTCATAATTTGATTATTGGAATATTAAATAAATATGTTTATTTAATTAATCCGAGAAAAATTTTTGAAATCGGAAAATACGATTTTCACCGCTTTTGCTGCGTTACCGGATTCAGCCCCTAAAAACCCCTACAACTAGCACCTTGGAAATTTTGCCACAAAATTCCCTATTTGCTTCATCTTGTTCTCAGCAAATGTATAATTTTGGAGAGGAAAAATGGCCCAAGGCCGTGAGTGTGGGGGGGGGGGGGAGAGAGAAGTATGGGGTTGGTTGTGTGTTGTGTATCTAATACACTAAATTAAAAGTCAAATACCAAAAATTAAATAAATGGTAAATGTCTTTCAACCATCATAATAGAGTGTTTCACACTCAAGCATCATTCAACAACTTCCATCACAATAAAGTGATAAAGCTGACTAGTGATGTGACGCTTGATGTGACTTGTGGGCCCTACTCGATTCGAAATGCGAGTGGGCACGCAAACACTCCCGGGCTCGGGTTCGCTAATTCCGAATTAACGAATTTTCCGTTGCGACGTAATTAAATCAAATTTAATTAAATAATTATTCCTAGCAAAATTACTATTCACATCGCTAACGAATTAATTCTAAATTAACTCGTTTGCCCAAATTAAAATCCAATTTTAATTCCATGTCGAAATCCAATTTCGTATAATATATCGAATATATTATTTTATCGATTTATTCCAAATTAATCGTTCTCTCTCATAATAATTTTATCCCAGATAAAATATCTCCGTAATTAATCCCCTATTAATTTTCTCTCTCTTATAATTAATCCCAGATTAATAAAGTGTGAGTCTTACGTCATCGGTGAATCTTCGGGAAGTGACCCATGAGATCCCCGGATATGTTGGCAGTAAATCCGGTTGTCGGACTATCCGAACACGTACGTACCTAGTACTACATTTTTACCGATTTACAAGACATGGTTTGCTTCTAGCAAAGCATCGTGCCTACCCGATTCTCCAAAAATATTCTTAAAGGAATATATGATCTTTATCAGGCGTAGTTTGTGTAGTATTGCGTATTACGATCTAGTATCGGATGTCACGTGCAAGGCCTAGGGCTGGAATAGTGTCTGCCCTGTACGAAGCACATATCGGATCTCTAGTAACTAGTCTCTATAATCGGATAATCATGACCTAGTCATATTATCCCGATGACTGCAGTACATAAGAGCACCAGTTCCGTATCCTACGTGATCATCATCTCCACTATGACTGGAGTGATACTTTCATCTTGACATCACACCCAATACACTACGATTCTCAACATACCCAGAAGAGGCGTACACAGAACCTGTTAAAGCCCTGGACGACCAAAACCAAAGTATATTGATTGTCGCAAGTATTAGCGGTGCAAGTCTCAAGTTAAGACCAAATACACCTACCCTGATTAAGACTTCCATAGACACATAGTCATACTACCAATGGAATTCTGAGGGGTCTATCCAGAGCGAAGCTATTTCCGTACCATCGGTAAACACAACCTCCTATTACACTTGCATGAGTATCCTATACCCAAATATATGAGAACTATGCTGTTATGCCCTCATAACGCGCACAAGTGTAATACTAGTCTTTTACGCATTATCGATGTCCAATCTCGATAATACTCCGACTAGGGATATTTATTGATTAAACCTTCGTGGATTGATATTGTCTCATATCATCTCAATCCGGAACTAATCATAAGGACCTTCTATCATTTATATATCTTGGTAATCTAATTACAAATGATAAAAGGGCAATTTCCTTTGTCACATAGTTAATTTGTACAACAACACCATTATCTGTACAAATAGTGATGATATGGGTCATAATTGTCGAACAATCTCCCACTTGGCCTATAGGCAATCACTCAAGTGTCATACACCCGAACTATGTACGGTTCGCTTAAACTTCTGATGAGGAAAAGATTTCGTCAGCGGATTTGCAGTGTTATCATCCGATACGATTTATTCGATCATCACATCGCCACTATGTATGATCCGAATGAATCAGATGAATATTTGAAGTATATATCTGGATCGTTAATGGGACCTTTAATTCTTTAGCCTGTGTTGTAGCCTAGCTCAGCTGCTAACATAATTATTCCTAATCTGATTAGGATTATTATCGACCCAAATGGCTTCTATTGTTGCCTCAACTGCAGCAATAACCTGCTTTTGTTGTTTATTCGGTAACGGTATCTTGCTTGGAAGATTTCCAGCTCACTGTTACGTTATTCAAACTTTATAGTTCTGTTATTGCGACTTATAGTCTTTTTTATCGGTTAGGAAACTTGCAACAGTGAACCCAGTCACTTCAAGTTCTCCTTCTCCATAGTATAAGAAAGCATCCTTAGTTTATCTAAGATACTAAAGGATGTTCTTAACATCAATCCAGTGACTATCACTTGGATTGGCCTGATTGTGACTCCATATGTTCAAAGCGTATGAGACACCAGGTCGCGTACATTTATTTCAATGTACGAGTTCTCGGAGAGTACCAACAACTTTTAGATCTATCCTAGTAGATCCTTATTTCTAGAATAAATGTTGTCTCTCCCAAGAACTCTACGGAGAATTATTATGAAATCCAAGTTTTCATTGATTGTTTTATAGGAATGTCATTTCCAAGAAATGATATATCATAATTATTTAGGACGTTTATTGTCAATGCACTCCCACTAACTTCCTTATATACACAAGAATCATTTTGGTTTTGAATTAAATCATACACCATTATGATTACATCAAAATGATAGTTCCAAGAACTAAATGTTTGCTTCAATCCATAGATGGATCGAATTAACTTACAAACCTTGTTTGCTCGTTTTGGTACGAAAAAAGCGTCAAGATATTGTAAACATCCTCCAAAAGGTTTCATTTTAAGGAAAGAGATTTTGACGTTCAGCTGCCTTATTTCATAAATGAAACATGTAGTATTAGCAAGTATTATCCAAATGGATTTAACCACGGAAACAAGTGAAAGGTTTCGTCGTAATCGACCCAATGTTGATAACGATACCTTTTTGCTACAAGCCCAGCTTAGTACGTTGGTATGTTGCCATCCATGTATGTCTTCCTTGAAGACTTATATAGTACCAATAGGCACAATGCCTTCCGGTACAACAACCAATGTCTAAACTTAGTTGGTATACATGGAATCCATTTCGGACTTCATGGCACTTTGCCATAATAGGGAGTCGATACCTTGTATCACTTCCTCATACTTAGACAGTTCATCTTCCTCAATAAGATTGACATCTTTTATGAGGTGAGATCAGAAACCCATACCTCCCAGATGAACTATTTGTGTTCCATTTCGGAATCAGTGCCTGGAACAGTATTACTTCGATTTTCATCGATTTTTACTTTCCTCCCACTTACCACTGCATATAGGTATTCCTCTTAGGAAAACCGCATGGTGAGCAACAATTAATTTGTTCTCTTGTGAGTTGTATAAGTACTATACTTTGGTTACCCTAGGTTAACCTACAATTTAGGCACTTATCCAATTTGGGTTTTAGTTTGGTATCATCCAAACATATGCCCAGCATTCCCAAATCTTCAGGAATGAGAAAACTCGGTTTCTTTCCTGTTAATATCTAATATGAAATCTGTCAAATAGATTATTATGGAACCTTATTCAAAATAAGTTTTCGACTGTTTAATGCGTATCCCTTGAAGGAAAATGGTAGCTCAGAGCGACTCATGATTAACCTTATCATGTCCAACAAGGTTTGGTTTCTCTGTTCGGACACACTGTCAAATTGACGTGTTCCGGGAGGAGTCCTCATTGAATGAATACTATACTCTTTCATGTATTTGAGAAACTTATTGCTTAAGTATTTTCCATCATGGTCTAACCGTGACGATTTAATACTTTAGCCGATCTGTTTGTCTACTTGGTGTCGAAACTTTTTGAATTTATCAAAAGTTTCCGATTCATGTTTCAAAAGAAACATATAACCATAACGCGATGCCACATCCATAAAGGTTTCGAAGTATTCATATCCACCTCTAGCCTAGCTAGATATGGGCCCACATACGTCACTATGAACGAGGGCTAACAGATCGGTGGCACTTGCACTTTTACCAAGTAAAAGGTGTTATAGGCACTTTGCCTATTAAACTAGATTCGTAGACATTATTTGAATAGAATCAAATCTGTCCTAGTATCCACTTTTCGAAAGTGTGGATATACGAGTCTTATTTGATGTGTCCCAGACAACAATGCCACTTGTAAGTTTCAAGTGATTTATTCAGTTTGAGCTTTTTGTTTGTCATATCATACGTTTGAGATTTATTTATATCCAAATATAAATACTGTTATTCACATCTAATGTGTTTATCTCAATATCATTTTTATAAAATAAAACACTTTAGTGTTCTAGGATATAAAGGTATACCCGCAACGGGTTAAACCATGATATAGAGATAATGTTTCTAGTGAAACTAGTTACATTCTAACAGTTTCCTAATTTAAGTACACACCCGAAGGGTAGTTCCTAAACTTAGATATCTACGGTTAAAAACAGCGACTCTCGTCCCGTTTCTGATCGCAGATAGATCTCAACTGAAGTCATTATCCTGCTAACCAGCAGATTCTACACATCAATGCATATTTATGTACCACACTTAGTATCTAAAATTCAATTTTAATACTAGTAGTGAACATATTTATGACAAACATTCTTGAAGTCAGAGCCTTGCCCGTCTTCAATTCCTTTATGTCTGTCTTGTCCATACGACAGTCACGCTTCAGTGAACCCGTTTGCCACAATTTAGGCCGACATCTTGGGATATGTCATTTGTCTTCCCAGAAGATTATAATGACTTTGCATTTGCCCGTTTTTCCACACCCTAGAAGCCTTTGGCCAAGCCTTGGCCTTCTGGGATGTCGAAGTAAGATGCGTCTTGCACTTCTTGCCTTATTGCAAACTCTGGCTTTGTCTCCTTGAGTATAGCCATTAACTCTCCAAGAGTTTTCTATTGCAATTTGTACTTCTAAGATATCAGGATAGATATATGAATATCCTTCAATTTCAATATCATACTATAAGGATCTAATCCTTAGTTCTGATTAAGAAATTAAGGAGTCTTTGCGGCAAGCATAATGGAATGAGCACTAAAGTTATCATTACATGAATCTTCCAAATATCATGTTCTACTATTTGCTCAACTCCGGGCATAGGCTCAAGAGGTTGTTCTATCAAATTGAATAACTTCTCAGTTTCCAGGACTATCCTGAGGTTTTATTTCCAATTTGAAAATTAAATTCGTTTAAAGACATTTTCTCCCAAGATTATGTTTTAAACACTAATCTTTCATTTATATTGATTCCAATAGTCCAACTATCGAATCAACGATTTTAGGTACTATTGATTATAATGATTACTATAGTCTAACTATATTATCAACTATAATTTAATAGGTTAAATTCAATTATATTGATTACTATAATCCAATTATAAAATCAACTATTAATTGAAGTAGTTTGAGTACAGTCCAACTGTTTTATTATAACAACTATTAAATATTAGTCCAACTAATATATTAATTATTTGATGAAAAATTGAAATGAGCGCGTATTTGCAAGTAACTAAACAAATATTACAAATTTAATACTTGCCTCCCACTATTTTTCGGCGAGCCTCTAACCCTCTGTGGAGTACTCGGGAAACCTTGTTTCCTAGTGGGCTAGGATCCCGTTAAATAACACACAATCTTGACTTTGGCCAACAAATTGTATGATAATTAACTAGGTATATCTCTATGATCAATTGGATCAGATCCATTCCTAGATCCAGTAGGTGGACATCCAAGTCCGAAACATATATCTTATATATGCCAATATATCCAATATATTGTTGGAGTTTCTACGGTCCCGAGGATCGATTATCAAGCAAGAAATACATGTGAATACATACGACGAAGTTACAGAATACTTACATCTGCCCACTACCCACTGCATGCTCGGCAGTTCACGGGTTTCACTCTCCAAGATTCGGCCATGGATCATCTTCATTAAGCTCCAAGCTTACTGTTGAACTTCCATGCTCAAGGGTGGACTTCTCTATCACCTTCGCATGTCTCTCGGAGTGTTAGCTCTTGATGTTTTTGCCACAAAAACCATCATACTTTGCTTCCCTTTTTCTTCCATTTTCACGGTCAAACCAGTGAGTTTTTGAGAAGAAATTGGCTTGTTGGCCGAGAGAGAAAGAGAGAATGTTTTGGCTCCAAATTCGTGAACCAAGAGAGAGAGAAGGAAAAGTGTAATTGATTAATTGATTTCCAAAATTAATTAAAAATTTACCACTTTTGATTTTCAAAAAGTCAAGCCTTAAATGCTTGTTAACTACCACCATCAATCCATCAATCAATCAAATCAAGTGACAAGTTGTCACATCACTCAAAGTGACTAATGATTTGACGCTTGATGCGACTAATGATTTGATGCTTGATTTGACTTACGTGCCGCATTCGAATTCGAAATGCGAATGCGCTAGCAAACAATCTCGGGCTCGGGTTCGCTAATTCCAAATTAATGAATTTTCCGTTGCGACGTAATTAAATGATTATGCCTAGCGAAATCACTATTCACGTCGCTAACGAATTAATTCTAAATTAACTCGTTCGCCCAAATTAAAATCTAATTTTAATTCCGCGTCGAAATCCAATTTCGTTTAATATATCGAATATATTAATTTTATCGATTAATTCCAAATTAATCGTTTTCTCTATCTTTAAATGATATTTTATCCCAGATAAAATATCTCCACAATTAATCCCAGATTAATTTTCTCTCTCTTCTAATTAATCCCAGATTAATAAAGTGCGAGTCATACGTCATCGGTGAATATTCGGGAAGCGACCCATGAGATCCCCGGATATGTTGGCAGTAAATTCGGTCGTCGGACTATCCGAACACGTAAGTACATAGTACTACATTTGTACCAATTTACAAGACAAGGTTGGCTTCTAGCAAAGTGCCATGCCTACCCAATTCTCCAGAAATATCCTTACAGGAATATAAGAATCTATATCAGGCGTAGTATACTTAGTATTTCGTAGCATATATCGGATTACGAGCAACTAGTCTCTTTATTATCGGATAATCATGACCAAGTCATATTATCCCGATGGTTGCAACCCTTTAGAGAACCAATTTTGTATCTCTACGCGATCATCATCTCCATATGACTGCAGTGATACTTCCGTCTCGACATCACACACAATACGATTCTCAATATACCCAGCAGAGGCGTACACAGAACCTGTTAAAGCCCTGGACGACCAAAACCAAAGTATATTGATTGTCGCAAGTATTAGAGGTGCAAGTCTCAGGTTAAGACCAAATACACCTACCCTGATGTCAGACTTCCATAGACACATAGTCATACTACCAATGGAATTCCGAGGGGGTCTATCCAGAGCGAAAGTGTTTCCCGTACCATCGGTAAAAGACAACCTCCTATTACCCTTGCATGAGTATCATATACCCAAATATATGAGAACTATGCCGTTGTGCCCTCTTAAACGCGTACAAGTGTAATACTAGACTTTTACGCATTTATCGATATCCAATCTCGATAATACTCTGACTAGGGATATTTAATGATTTATCCTTCGTGGACTGATACTGGCTCATATCATTCTCAATCCAGGAACAAATCATAAGGATCTCCTATCATTTATACATCTTGGTAATCTAATCACAAATGATAAGAGTGCAATCTCCTTTGTCACATAGTTAATTTGTACAACAACACCATGATCTATATAAATAGTGACGCTATGGGTCATAATTATCTAACAATCTCCCACTTGGCCTATAGTCAGTCACTCGAGTGTCTTACACCCGAACTATGTACGGTTGGCTCAGACTACTGAGGAAAGGCTTTCATCAGCGGATTTGCATGATTATCATCTGATGTGATTTATTCGATCATTACATCGCCATGATGTATGATCCGAACGAATCAGATGAATATCGAAGTATGTATCTGGATCGCTGATGAGACCGTTAATTCTTAGTCTGTGCTGACGCCTAGCTCAACACTAACAGAACTATATCTAATATAATTAGATTTATTATCGACCCAAATGGATTTATTGCTGCCTCAGCTGCAGTATAACCCGCTGTAGGCATTTTTTTTGCATATCAGCCCAATGATGAGCCTCGACTGGAGGCAACTACTTTTTTAGTTGCAGAAGTTGTGGAAAGCGGTCGTCGGAAGGGATGGTCAAGAATTGACATTTTTATTGGATTTGGTTCGCTTGTTCAAGCTTCGGGTTCGCTCATTCGGTCTCAATTTAAATTTATCCTCGGCCCGGGGTTCACAAATAATACCCCACGTCCAAACCCATTTTCCATGCCCTCACATTAGCCACCCACCTTTATAAACAAAACCACAATCCACCTCCTCCATGCCCCATCATCACACACCTGGACCATTCATCAGCACCTCACGCCCCTCACCCAAATACCAAACCAAACAAGACACAAAGCAACAAAAAAAAACCATAACCAAACCCATACACCTCACGTGAATCACACCTTTAATCAAACACAAAATAACAAAAAAACCATGTCACCCATTCCTACACCCATCCACGCCCTTTGCAAACCATACCCTTTTCATGCTAACCACCAACCCATGCAACCACTGCCCATGCCACATATCTCTTCATGTAACAACCCATAACCACCCATCCCTCTCCTAACTCATTACACGTGAATAACAAAGATGGCAGTAGTCTCTCTTTCTCAATTTGAAGAACAAATAAAAGAGCCCCGTACACTGCAACAAAGAGAGATACACGCACCACTATCCCTGACACTGCACTTATTCATGGCAAAACACACAAAATGAGAACCCTTCAGCAGCCATTTGACAGACCTAAGCCACGTTACCATGCAGGCGTGAAACAAAATGCCACTATCCCCACAAAACCCCAGCAGCCCTAAGCCACACGCATAACAGTCATTCACCTTCACCAACTCACTGCACTTATGGAGGCCGAACCTTAGCCATTTTAGGGCACCATTTGGGACCCCTTCACGCACACAATCACTCAAAAGACACTCAGCTCACAGACTCACATCTCCACGCACAACCACATTCACGCTCACAGCCCCTGGCCATTGTCCTCACTGCTCACGCCTCACGACCCAAGTAACCCTAACTTCACGCCAAGTCTCTTCACGGCAGACCACCCTTCAATTCATCATCACCATCAAAGGCCACATCCCCTTGCCCCTAAAACAACCCTAATCCTCACTGCAACTCTCGGCCTGCATCATCATCCACCATTCTCCATCACCAACAAACCATCACCTCTCATCAACTCCTTCACACCCCTAGTCAGCCATGCACACCAAATGAACTCTACACTCTCGGCATAACGTGGGCAACCCCTCACTTCTCACTCCATGCAACCTCACGTAGCAGCCCTAGCTTCTGAGTTCAAAACCATTCACCCTCAAACACGCACAGCCCCTGCAAAACCAAAGCCAACAGCCCTCACGTAACCCTAGCAGACCAAACAGCCGAGACACTTCACGTGCGCCCCACATAGAAGCCATCCCCTCATCCTCCATGAAACAGACTGCGATAAATAACCCTAACTCACGATGATTGAGGGACCTCTTTCACGCCTCTCATGCAGCTCCTTCCACCTTCAATCAGATCCTTAACGCCCAAGCCTTCACGCTCAACTCACCACTCCACCTCACCATGCACACATAAAGGTAGCAAACCAACACTGCCGAGCACCTTCAACGCTCCTAACAGTGCCCTCACAGCCCTCACAGATACCTCACAAACTCGCCAGTTCACTGCCCTTTGTCTCTCTCTGCTCTCGGCTAAACAAACCACAGCTCACGCAGCCTTCAAACCACGCCACTGACCAACTTCAGCAGCCCCTCCTTCATGCATAAGCAACCCCTCAACCAGCCCTATTTCACGTCCACACAACACTCAAGAAGCAGCCTTAGTTCACAGCCTCACTCTCTTCGTACATCCAATATCGAGTCACCTTCAACGCACACAGTCGAGAGGACCAAAGGAACCAGCCAACTGACCTTCACCACGCCATAAGCATGCATCCACTGCCGAGCCGAGAGACCTCCACGAACCGTATCATCCACTGCCGAGCCCTATCTCTTTAACGTACAGCACCCTCACTGCCACAAGCTTCATGCTCACGTCCCTACCAAGCCAAATAACAAAGAACCCAGTCAATAATAACAGCCCTCGCACTCCCCTTATCAGCCGAGAGAGAACAGGCCACAAAACCCTCACTGCCAGAGCAAACAGAAGCCACAAACCCAGCCCCACACGCACCAAACTGCCGTGAAACCATCCCTCACACTGCCTCCAAGGGACGTGAAAACAGTAGCCAAAACTGAGAACAAAACAATCCAAAGATAGCCTGAAAACTCGAGTTAAAACAGTGAGGTAAAACAAAGAAAACACGAGCGCAAAATCGCGAGTAAAAACGGACAAAAAAGCGGAAACAGTGGACCAGTGAAAACAGAGAAAATATTGAACCTGTGAAAACAGTGGAAACAGTGAACCTGTGAAATAGCAGAAACAGCGGACCAGTGAAAACAGCAAAACGATATCCCTTCCGGCACGTGGAACACACTCCCGGAAAGCGACTAAAAAAGGTAAGACCTGAGGGCACCCTTTTATCTTATTTCCATTATTTATTTTCTAAGCATGATGTAGTCGTTTAAGTTTATTATTGTATTTGAGCATGATTAGATGTTTAATATGTTAGGTTTTATGCATGACTAGTTGGTGTGCTTGAGCATGATTAATTGTTTAGGATGATATTTATTTTTTTATGCATGATTAGGTTGCTAAGCATGATGTTATGCATGGTTATAAGTTGTTCTTAAGCATGTTGTGTAGACTTGGTTAATATTGCACAATCCATTCATTACAAACGACATAAGTAAGGGACCATTCCGACCCAACAGTTGAGGTCTTCCCTTGCGAGAGGGTGAGTGCGGCCTTAAATCTTTGTCCCGGTTCACATCGGTGGCGACTCCATGTTATTTTGTACTTCCCAACTAGGCCGCGAGCCTGGTGGAACAGCGTCGTCCAGTTTCTGTGTCCTACAGTCTGGCGACTCCACTGGGGACAGAGAATCGGCCCCGAAATAATGTCTTGTAATGTTTGTGATTTGTGCTTTAAATTAACCATGTCTACTGTGGGTTTAGAGAGTTTAATCAAAGGTGTTATTAAGGCTAGGTGATGGTGGGTCTTCCTTCACTCACTACCTTTCTATAAGGAAAAGGTGTGAAGGCACCTAGATAATCATTCACCCGTAGCTTTGTGATAGACTAATTTGGAGGACTCGTTGTTATCCTGACACCAAGCGATAAGAGCCTAAGGGGCTGGGTATTAGAGAGCCTCGCTCACCCTCCCTATGGGAATCTACAACGGGAAATCCATTTGACAGTTAGTCACATACCATAACTTGTTGGCAAGTACCGTAAGGTATAAAAAAGGTGTGCGCTCACTTGGTCGTGTTGAACCCTTGAGTGGGGAGTCCTAGTTGTGAGCAAACCTTCGTCAGCAAGAGCCTTTGTTTACATTCTTTTAACCTGCATGCGAACCCTAATTGTATGACCCATATAAATCATTTTTTATGCTTGTTGGGACCATCGTTATTTGGATTCAATTGGACTTTGTCGTCAAGAGATATGAACTGGTTGGGCCATTTAAACTGGAACGAGTTCGTGTCCTTTGATAATTGGGCCAAAAGCTCTAAAATGCCGATGGGCCATTTTGTGTGGTTAGCCTCTTATTATTTGAAGTTGTTTAGTTATCGCAAAAGTATGAACTGTTTGGCCTTTTCAACTGGGAAAGTTTGCACCGCGCAATAATGTGATTGAATACTTTAAAATGACTATATGCCAACTTATATATGTATTTTCCCCGCATCACACGCATCTCAAGCATTTCATGCATATACGCATCATGTTAACCCTTTGTGTCTTAAAAGCCATCATAGATACCCGTTGGTTAGGAAAGTAGATAGACTCGTCAAGAGACCGTCAGTCAACATGAGAGCAAGTAGCAAACGAGAGATCCTGCCTGGATCAATTGGAGATTAAGTAACTGAAATTTGAGATGTTGCAAGTCTGACTAATGTTGTGGCCAGTCTGACCGTACCCGGTATAGCCGATAACAGAAAGTTTTACAATCAAATAGAAAGACCATCGGGAATCCTCAGAAGAAGTAAGCAGAAAAGACAGTATAGTCATTCAGCAATGGGAAAGAGGGCAGCGAGGATACTTCAGACTAAAAGAGAATGAGTTCACCGAGCCGATCAATGTTGACAGACTGAAGCTGTATTTAGCCTGAGGGAGAGAAGACTGAGCAGTCACCAAGAGAATTGGCCGAAAGACTTAACCCAATGGGATATGAAATTCATCCATGCATACATGCATACACAACGTACTTGCAATTCTTGTGTTTGTTTATAGTTTGCAGGTTTCAAACAGAAGAGAAGAACGACATGAGGAACACATGACGCCGAGGAGCACAATGATGGCCTCACCATCAAG